>CM031963.1:34459559-34499559 GCA_018749465.1 Paracanthobrama guichenoti
CGGCAGAGAGCAGCTAGCGCTCCGTAGAGAAGCTACGGTGGCCCACACAGGACAAAGATGTACTCGTCTGAGACGGCAGAGAGCAGCTAGCGCTCCGTAGAGAAGCTACGGTGACCCACACAGGACAAAGATGTGCTCGTCTGAGACGGCAGAGAGCAGCTAGCGCTCCGTAGAGAAGCTACGATGGCCCACACAGGACAAAGATGTGCTCGTCTAAGACGGCAGAGAGTAGCTAGCGCTCCGTAGAGAAGCTACGGTGGCCCACACAGGACAAAGATGTGCTCGTCTGAGACGGCAGAGAGCAGCTAGCGCTCTGTACCACTCTGTAGTTTGTCCCTTTAGGGCTACTGTAAAAACATGGCGGCAAAAAATGGCGACTTCTCTGTAAGGGACCCGCGGTGTGTAATTGAGATGGCTCATTCTAAGGTAATAAACGCATAACAGTCTTTATACACCACTGAAAACATAGTTATGGATATTATATTAAACTTGTCAATAGATCTTCATAAATACTACACACTGCACCTTTAATTGGAGTAGTAGGGTTTGTCTGTTGCTCTTCAAGAGAATATTTTACATACATTTATCAAGCTAATACTCTCTAAATTTATGGAAATTGGAAAAGAATGCTCCTTTTGTAATAATATATGAGTTTTCATGTAATTTTTTTTCTGATTATTCTACATTTTGGAAAGATTGTTCTGCAAAAACTAATTTAAAGGCTATTTAAATGGCATTTTACTCAGCAAAATTGCACAAATATCATCATGGGCTGTTCTCAATGGAACACTAGTGTAGTACTTACTAACACTAACATTCATAGGCGGAGCATGTGTAAGGCTTCACACTCAAACCACCACTGCTGCTGCTTCTCATTGCTTTTTCAGGGAAACTCTGCTCATAACTGCTGGTCTAGGATCAGTTTTCTCTGTAATAATAGAATATTGGTGTGTTTGTTATTGTTATATTGACTTCAACACCTCACTCCTCCACGACACCCTGAAGGACCTTTATACATACACTATATTGCCAAAAGTGTTGTGACGCCTGCCTTCACACGCACGTGAGCTTTAATGCCATCCCATTCTTAATCCGTAGGGTTTAATATGGAGTCTGCCCACCCTTTGCAGCTCTAACAGCTTCAGCTCTTCTGGGAAGGCTTTCCACAAGGTTTAGGAGTGTGTTTATGGGCATTTTTGACCATTCTTCTAGAAGCGCATTTGTGAGGTCAGGCACTGATGTTGGACGAGAAGGCCTGGCTCGCAGTCTCCGCTCTAATTCATCCCAAAGGTGTTCTATCGGGATGAGGTCAGGACTCTGTGCAGGCCAGTCAAGTTCCTCCACACCAAACTCGCTCATCCATGTCTTTATGGACCAACGCTTTGTGCACTGGAGCGCAGTCATGTTGGGACAGGAAGGGGCCGTCCCCAAACTGTTCCCACAAAGTTGGGAGCATGAAATTGTCCAAAATGTCTTGGTGAAGCATTAAGAGTTCCTTTCACTGGAACTAAGGGGCCAAGCCAAACCTCTGAAAAACAACCCCACCCCATAATCCCCCCTCCACCAAACTTTACACTTACAATGCAGTCAGGCAAGTCCCGTTCTCCTGGCAACTGCCAAACCCAGACTCGTCCATGGGATTGTCAGACAGAGAAGCGTGATTGGTCACTCCAGAGAACACGTCTCCACTGCTCTAGAGTCCAGTGGCGGCGTGCTTTACTCCACTGCATCCCACGCTTTGCATTGCACTTGGTGATGTAAGGCTTGGATGAGCTGCTCGGCCATGGAAACCCATTCCATGAAGCTCTCTCTGCACTGTTCTTGAGCTCATCTGAAGGCCACAGAAGTTTGGAGGTCTGGAGCTATTGACGCTGCAGAAAGTTGGTGACTTCTGTGCACTGTGACCCTCAGCATGCGCTGACCCCGCTCTGTGATTTTACGTTGTCTACCACTTCGTGGCTGAGTTGCTGTTGTTCCCAATCGCTTCCACTTTGTTATAATCCCACTAACAGTTGAGCGTGGAATATTTAGTAGTGAGGAAATTTCAGGAATGGACTTATTGCACAGGTGGCAACCTATCACGGTACCACGCTTGAGTTCACTGAGCTCCTGAGAGCGACCCATTCTTTCACAAATGTGTGTAGAAGCGTCTGCATGCCTAGTGCTTGATTTATACACCTGTGGCCATGAAGGGATTGAACACCTGAACTCAGGGATTTGGAGGGTCGGCCCAATACTTTTGGCAATATAGTGTATGTACTGATGTTTTATTATGTGGTAGTCAGACTACAGCCGATACTACAGTACTTCTGGGACATTTGTTCATCCTGGCAAATATCATGTAGGTATTCCATGCACACAGAATGCATACTTCAAAAACAGTGGTGTCCTATTTTATGATATAAGAAATGAAGACATTGATCCCTTCGTTTCATGCAAAGACGTGAAGTATCCAAACCTCATGGCCTGTGTAGACTGGACAACAGAAGACCTGTTTATGTTACAAATCACAAACGAGCCAAATGGCTTTTAACTGAACACACACAATAATACGAGCCGACGTCTTTACGTTCACACACTTAATTTATTCAGCAAAGCTCATACATTCAAATCACACAACACAAAGCCTGAAAACACAGCGCTCTCTAATCCTGATGCTCGTGCTCTTGTCCTGGTATGAGCCACTGAATGCTTTCTGTACAAAGGATGGCATAGAGAGTGAAGCCGGAGATGAAAAGAACAGAAAATACAAAGAGCCAATCGATGCTTTTGACGGGAACTGCCGGCAGAGGTCCGACACGGTCGTCTTCCTGCACAGTCTGATCCGGGCTGGCTTCAAAACCTAGAGAACCATGGGAAAACAGTGAATTACGTGCTGTGCTTCAATGAGTACATCAACCAAGACTTCATGTAAAAGTAGGCTAAATGATAAACCTGTCTGGTTCGTTATGAACGATGTGAGCGTGTCCAGCGTCCGCTCTGTCTGGTTGAACCTGGCCATTGGCTTGGCACCTTGAAACAAGAGTATATTGGGGACGGCCACGGTTCCGAACCGCGTCGACAGACTGAAGAGAGCGGGAAACAAACACAGATAGCAACAAATTCATCAGCTCAAATTAAAAGTGAAGAAGCGTCACTGAACCTGCTGTGCTGGGAGGCGTCGAGGGCAAGGAAATGCATGCTGGGAAAGACTCGAGGCAAGGCGTTGAAGTGAGGGGCGAGGCTGGCAGAGAACTGACACCACGGCGTATAGAAGAGAACCAGGGAGCACTCCGTGCCATTGGCATTCAGGAGCTCCATCAGGTCCTGTGGGAGAAATCAATGCGTATGATTGTGAACAGCTCATCTGGGCATGCGTGTCATTTCCTTCCAGTGAAGCGTCAGCCTCTCTGGTGACGGCACGGTTTAAACCCCGCCCAGCTACACATTATAGAGCCACGCCCACATCACAACATCCAATCAACACCCACTGCACAGAAACAATCATTCTGATGAGGATTTGAAGCTCAACAAACATTTATGATTATTATTAATGTTCATATTTATGTGAAAACCATGCTACATTTTATTTTCCAGCATACTTTGATAAAGAAAGTTATCACGTGTCTAACTACTATATATTAACTTAATGTGTTGTGATGATGTACATACACGTTTCTGTACTAACAGTTAAAAATACCTGCATTTTAGTTTCTGTAATTACATCTATAATCAGGGCTCGCCGCCCGTCGTCCCAGGGCTAATGCGTCTTCCAGTCGGGCTACCAATAGTGTTGGTGGGCAACTCTCATGTCATAGTAAAATGCATTACCTTCATTTCAAATCAAGGAAAACATGCGCCTACAACACCTCCTAGTGGTCATTATATAACACAAAAGGAGTTATTAAATGATATTAAATATAATAACTTATGAAACATGGTGTGTACATGACAGTAAACTAATAAAGCCTATATCCAGTCTCAGCTTGGGTTGTGTTAAGATTGTGTTTAGACTATTAAAGAAATGTAATTTTGCCAAAGAACTTTTACTTTACGTTTAATTTTTTGTTGCTGAATGAAAGCGATTGCATGAAAATCTGTGACGTGTTGTGTGTGTGTGTGTGTGTGTGTGTGTGTGTGTAGTTAACTGTTAAGAGGCGCATAGATTCACATGGTATTTCAGTTCAGCTTATCCAAAAAAAGACTGGTCAGGATAGAAGTGCATAGAAATTTGACTCCAGTCCAATTTTCTACATAAAATCTTTTTTATTCTGGCTAGTTAAATTATTTTCAGGCAACCAAAATCTCAAGAGTGCCTGATAAAAACACTGTAATTACACCTTAAACCGACCCATACACCGGCACCTGCGCTAAACCGACCCGTACACCTGCGCTAAACCGACCCGTACACCGGCAAACCTGCGCTAAACCGACCCGTACACCGGCACCTGCGCTAAACCGACCCGTACACCGGCACCTGCGCTAAAGCGACCCGTACACCGGCAAACCTGCGCTAAAGCGACCCGTACACCGGCAAACCTGCGCTAAACCGACCCGTACACCGGCACCTCGCGCTAAACCGACCGCATACACCGGCACCTGCGCTAAACCGACCCGTACACCGGCAAACCTGCGCTAAAGCGACCCGTACACCTGCGCTAAACCGACCCGTACACCGGCACCTGCGCTAAACCGACCCGTACACCGGCAAACCTGCGCTAAACCGACCCGTACACCGGCACCTGCGCTAAAGCGACCCGTACACCTGCACTAAACCGACCCGTACACCGGCAAACCTGCGCTAAACCGACCCGTACACCGGCAAACCTGCGCTAAAGCGACCCGTACACCCCGGCACACCTGCGCTAAAGCGACCGTACCCGGCAACCGCTAAGCGTACCCCGCAAACCTGCGCTAAACCGACCCGTACACCGGCAAACCTGCGCTAAAGCGACCCGTACACCTGCAAACCTGCGCTAAACCGACCCGTACACCGGCAAACCTGCGCTAAACCGACCCGTACACCTGCAAACCTGCGCTAAACCGACCCGTACACAAACCTGCGCAAACCGTGCGCCTGCGGTAAACCGACCCGTACACCTGCAAACCTGCGCTAAACCGACCCGACCCGTACACCGGCAAACCTGCGCTAAACCGACCCGTACACCTGCGGTGCTAAACCGACCCACACACCTGCGCTAAAGCGACCCGTACCCTGCGCCTGCGCTAAACCGACCCGTACACCGGCAAACCTGCGCTAAACCGACCCGTACACCGGCAAACCTGCTTCGCTAAACCGACCGCACACCTGCAAACCTGCGCTAAACCGACCGTACACCGGCAAACCTGCGCTAAACCGACCCGTACACCGGCAAACCTGCGGTGCTAAACCGACCCGTACACCGGCAAACCTGCGGTGCTAAACCGACCCGTACACCGGCACACCTCGCAAAAACCGCGGTGCTAAACCGACCGTATACACCGCAAACCTGCGCTAAAGTGCTAAAAACCTGCGGTGCTAAACCGACCGTACACGGCAAACCTGCGCTGCTAAACCGACCCGTACACCGGCAAACCTGCGCTGCTAAACCGACCGTACACCGGGCAAACCTGCGCTAAAGCGACCCGTAAACCTGCGCTGCATGCCGAAACCGCTAAACGACCCGTACACCTGCGCTAAAGCGACCCGTACACCTGCGCTTCGCGACCGTACACCCGCAAACCTGCGCTAAACCGACCCCGTACACCGGCAAACCTGCGCTAAACCGACCCGTACACCGGCAAACCTGCGGTGCTAAACCGACCGCATACACGGCAAACCTGCGGTGCTAAACCGACCAGACACCGCAAACCTGCGGTGCTAAACGCACACCACACCCGCGCAACGGCAAACCTGCGGTGCTAAACCGACCCGTACACCGGCAAACCTGCGCTAAACCGACCCGTACACCGGCAAACCTGCGCTAAAGCGACCCGTACACCTGCAAACCTGCGCGCTAAAAACCCGCTAAACCGACCCGTACACCGGCAAACCTGCGCTAAACCGACCCGTACACCTGCAAACCTGCGCTAAAGCGGCCGTACACCTGCAAACCTGCGCTAAACCGACCGTACACGGCAAACCTGCAAACCGACGCTAAACCGACCGCACACCTGCAAACCTGCGCTAAACCGACCGTACACCTGCAAACCTGCGCTAAACCGACCCGTACACCGGCAAACCTGCGCTAAACCGACCCGTACACCGCAAACCTGCGCTAAACCGACCCGTACACCTGCGGTGCTAAACCGACCCGTACACCTGCGCTAAAGCGACCCGTACACCTGCGCTAAAGCGACCCGTACACCGGCAAACCTGCGCTAAACCGACCCGTACACCGGCAAACCTGCGCTAAAGCGACCCGTACACCTGCAAACCTGCGCTAAACCGACCCGTACACCGGCAAACCTGCGCTAAAGCGACCCGTACCCTGCAAACCTGCGCTACGACCCGCAAACCTGCAAACCTGCGCTAAACCGACCGTACACGGCAAACCTGCGCTAAACCGGCAAACCTGCCTGCGCTAAACCGACCCGCACACCGCAAACCTGCGCTAAACCCCGTACACCTGCGCTAAACCGACCCGTGCGCTAAAGCGACCGCACACCTGCGCTAAAGCGACCCGTACACCGGCAAACCTGCGCTTAAAGCGACCCGCACACCCGCGCCTGCGCTAAAGCGACCCGACACCTGCAAACCTGCGCTAAACCGACCCGTACACGCAAACCTGGTGCTAAACCGACCGACCCGCGGCAAACCTGCGGTGCAAACCTGCGCAAACCTGCGGTGCTAAACCGACCCGTGTTACACCGGCAAACCTGCGCTAAAGCGACCCGTACACCGGCAAACCTGCGCTAAAGCGACCCGTACACCTGCAAACCTGCGCTAAACCGACCCGTACACCGGCAAACCTGCGCTAAACCGACCCGTACACCGGCAAACCTGCGCTAAAGCGACCCGTACACCGGCAAACCTGCGCTAAAGCGACCCGTACACCTCAATATGAACCGTCTCAGCTCTGATAATAATCATGAATGTGTGTGGATGATCAGATCCTCATCTGAGAGTGGTCAGTGAAGGGTCATGTGACACTGAAGACTGCAGTAATGATGATAAACTCAGCTCTGATCACACGTCACTATATTCAGTGTTGACTGTATCGCGCACCTGGGACGCGTTGAGCACGTGCACGCTGAAGCGCTCGACCCCGCTGATGTTCCTCCGGTCGCAGGTCACTTTGAAGGTCTTGGCGGTCTCGGTGAAGTTCTGGCTCTGCGGTTCGCCGGTGTCGGTGTGGATGACCGCGGACAGCAGCTCCTCGGGCCTGTCCTCTCCCGCACACGGCTCTCCCAGCAGAGACTCCTGCAGCTCTTTGGGAATCGGATGCTGCATCCCTGCGGGAGAATGAGCCGTTCCCATCACGGCATCCGCCATCTCCGCCGTCGGGAAGCGCCTCTGAGGAGGATCATCTGCTGGATCAGGGATCTCAGACACATCTGGGAAGACACGTCAATAAACGCATTAGTAACATCACCTCACACCGGCTATGCGCTTCCCAAACGGACTCGCTCGCCTCAGGGCATCAGAAACACGTTATAAGCGCTCTTAGTGTGTTTATACCTCCGTATGACAGCCGCACGAGCCCGGCGATAATCAGCGACAGCGCGAGCCCGCGGCATCTGACCGGTGTCCCGCTCATCCCGCCGCATTAACGGAGAGAGAGCCTGTTTATCCGTGACGCGCGATGACGGGCATGTTGATATTTTGTGTGAACTCGAAGGGAAAGATTCGACTTCCGGTTCATGACGGAATCAGGGCTTATTTAAACAGCTCGGTTAGAATAGGCGTGGCTGTAACACACGCGTCGATCGAAGAACATCCGCCTCAGTTCCTACAGTTGAGTGAATCCATCAGCCGTTAACCTAAAGGGCTGTGATTGGTTCATCCTCAGAAGCGCGGGGAACAGTAACAGGGATCACGTGACACTCCCCGCTCCGACAGCAGGCAAACAATAATATCTCGACTTAAGTCACATTATTGACAATCTAATCCCTTCCCATTTTTCTTTTATATCATTCCCAAGATATGACGTCAGAACATACATTCTATATCAAAAACTAAATTATGTCTGTTTGTACGCTTTTGAGATATTAGCCTGTTTTATCTAACATTAAAAAACTAATATAGTAAAATTACTGTAGTAAATACTATAGTGTTTTTGAACCATCAATACTCCAGTGAACTGTAGTATACCTCAGTATTTACTATAGTTTAACAATAGTTACAGTATAAATTAACAAAGTGTAGTAAATACTACAATATACTACAATTTACTGCAGTGTCTTTACTATGGCATGGTTCAAAAACACTACAGTATTTACTAGGTAATATTACTATAATATACTATAGTACTTTTTTCATGTTGGATCATTCACCTTTATTTTTCATTACTTTAATAAAATAAAACTCCATGCTTATTCTATTTGTATCTAAATAAACAGCAATACGATTTCCTTGATTGTAGTAACATTTTAATAAAACATACATTCAAAACATATGTATTCTAACTGTATTATAAAGTAAAAGAAAGAGAAAATTAAAAGCCCACATTACTGATTATGTGAAGGTAAGAAATACTGAACACAAAACCACTACTCATCTGAATCATTACTAAACCAATCAGAACATGTTTACGTCACTGACAGCATTCCCACACACCAATAAGAGCCGGAATACTAAATACAGTACAAAAGTAACTATTAAAAGTGTGATTAAAGAGTGCATCATGTGTTCATCACACCAGTGAATCTAGAGACATGCACGCGTTATAGAAAGCTGAAGTTCTTTGGTGGACAATATCACTGAAAATATTGCACTCTTCATTATAAATCAAGCGTATGAAACAGGCCTACTAACAACCCGACATGACATGCAGTGACATTCAGAGTGACCACAGAGTGCCAGAGAGGAGCTGAACTCACACGTACAGTATGTACAGTAACAGTGTTCAGTGACAGATGAAGCGTGCTCATGAGTAGGACGGGAGTAACGACAGGCCGCTCCGGGACGGACTGCCCTCCGGACACACGGCTGCGCGGGAAAACTCCTCCGGTGACATGACGGCTACCGGCGGAGGCGTTTTTTGGTTCCGGATGGGGAAGCCGCTGAGGAGGAACTGGGGAGCTTGTAACAACATTTTTGGTGTTCTAGACCAGAAGAAAAAACATGATTTCATAAGAAAAGCACAATCTGAGGCTTAGCATAAAAAAGTTTTCATAGAGAAACTTACAACATGAAGACCAACACGAAAGACCCCGATATACTCACGGCGAAGTTCTGTTTCGTTCTTTGCTTTTGGGTAAAAAGAAGTTTGAAACACCTGACCAGCGTTTATACGCCCCGTGTGAATGCAGCGTGACAAAAGAAACACAACTAAGATGAGAAAACATCCGTTCAGAAAGCATCTGAACCCGGAGAAGAGTCACATCTTAAAGAGGGTGGAGCCTCAGAGCCACACCCACCTATTACGTCATCACCACCATCCAATGGGAGTTCAGAGGCCTTTACCAGCCGGAGTTTACAAACGTTGTTTTGGCCTGATTTTGTTTGAAATTACATCACACCAGTTTGTTCTTTGATTTAGTTTGAAGTATATCAGGGCCTTAACAAAAAACAGATGGACAGCACTCAGAAAAACACGGACAGAAATATATTAGCAAACCGGGGTTAATAAACCGGAAAATTTACATTGTCATCATTTTCACACTCTCCTGTTGTTTTAAACTTAGTTTAAAGTTGGTGATGTGAATTCACCACGCTGACCAACAGAAAGGTGCTTGGTTTAAACGTGACTTCATATATCTATACTATTAACAATGGAGCTTTTTTTTAAAAGATTTTTTAGTATTTTTAATTTAGCTAATATGGTTGCACTTAGCGCATGATTTTCCCCCCAAACTAGCTCAGCACAAACTCCGCCCCACCGCCAGTTCATTGGTCATGTCAATCACAGTGCTACACTAACCCTAATCTTAATCGTAACCAATGGGATTGGCTGCAGGGCAGGGTTTGCGCTGAGCTGGTTTGAGGGAAAAACACATCCTTAACAAACTGGGCGTCGTGTTCATATTGTCTTTTGTCAGCACTCATGTGAAAGTAGTTAATATGACTCAAGTCTTCTGAAGTCAGTGTGAGGAAAAGACTCGAATGTAAGCCAATATTCACTGTGGCTCTCAAATCTATCCGCTCCTTCAGTCTGACCTTGAGTTACCATTTCTGGGTCCAAAATCTCTATCAGATGCAACAAAAGGTGCTAATATACATTCACAAACATTACTGTGTAGTATACACACCGTGAGTTTATATGTGCAATACAAAGAGTGCTCTGTTGAGATTAGGGTTACAAAGGGGCTGAATAGTTCCAGTAAATTTCAAGAAACCTTCCAAAAGTAATCTTGGAAAGTTTCCCAAAATTCTGGAAAGTTTCTGGAAAATTTGCAAGCTTAGCTTAGACAGTATTCTCAGTTGAAACGCATGAAGGCTTGGACCCGGAAATGTTATTCCTTACATCACACCTTGGACTTCACTGACTCTAAATACTCACACTATTGGCTCATGGGTGGCTCGCCACTAATTGTGATTTTAATATTGCCATGATACTTCCCTAAGACTTATTATATGCAAAACAACCATTTGCGTGACAGAAGGCAGTAAAGATTCATGTGTATGCGTGGGATGAGGATGCACTAAAGAAGGAAAGGGTGACTTTACTCTGCAGCCGCGTCCTCCTTCAGCGTAGCGTCACACGCCGCAGGTCTGCTCATGATGCTGTAGGGGAAGGCCGCTCCGCTGCAGGTGCTGTAGCCCAGTTTACCCAGCCGAGACGGGCTCTTGATGCTGCCGGGCGGCCGGCCTGGACTCACTTTATAGCCCGCGGCCTTGGTGGTGCCTAGTGGCCGGCCTGGACTGGTCTTAAACCCGGCGGCCTTGGTGGTGCCCAGGGGTCTGCCCGTGCTGGTTCTGTAACCGGCTGATTTGGTGGTTCCCGCCGGCCGGCCGCGTTTCCCAGACCTCCCAGATGCTCCCTTCTTTTTAGAGTCCCCACTCTTGCCATTTCCCTGAGTGCCGGTGGGCCCCTGCAGCAGACGTGGCTCCTCGCGGCAGTCCTGCCTGTGGCACGAGGTGGGTTTGAGGATGGCTGGCGGCGGCGGGGGAAGGTACGCAAAGCACATCTGCCGAGAGCGCTGAGGAGGGGAAGACTGATAAAACTTGGTGGGGCACAGATCAAAGTGACTCGGTGAGAGTCTCCCGTCCTCCGCTAAACACGAGGGCCTGCCGTCAACGCAGTATTCGCTGCTGCTGCTGGACACCTGACGCATCATCTTCTGTGGACACATGTGACATATGTATGTGACAAAGACTGAGTCTGTTCTGGTGTGGTTAAAGATCCCATGAAACAGTCTATTTCCTGTTGAAACAGGAACCCTTTCATTTGATTGGACAAAACTTGAGTGTGAGGAGTCATCAGAGTTTCTTAAAGGGATAGTTCACCCAAAAATTAAGATTATCCCATAATTTACTAGAGCCATCCTAGGTGTATATGACTTTCTTCTTTTAGCCAAACACAAACAGAGTTATATTAATAAATATCCTGGCTCTTCCCAGCTTTATAATGGCAGTGAATGGGGGTTGAGATTTTGAAGCCCATAAAAGTGCATCCATCCATCATAACAGTGAGAACAATATCCATATTTATCATTCTTCTAAACTATAATCACTGGCTTCCAGTAACAGCCGTACGCGAGTCTAGTTACAGCGGAAGAGTGACCTCTGACTCTGACGAGTGATTTCTGACCCGATGAGTGACCTCTGACCTGACGCATCATGAGTGACCTCTGACCCGACCTGAGGTCGCTCGTCATGCGTCGGGTCAGAGGTCGCTCGTCATGCGTCGGGTCAGAGGTTGTTTGTCATGTGCCGGGTCAGAGGTCTAATGAGGATGTCGTGTCGATGAGACAATTTCAGAGGGGAGACTAATTGACAGACATCCATGCAGACACCCATGTGTTGGTCATGTGCTGGCGCAGGTCCACCACGTGATCTGGATACAGCCCGGATCCGGGTGACTGCAGTAAACCTCGGGATAAACAGAGAGACTAACATTAGTGTAGATGCCATTCTTCTTATGATGTAACGAGTACATCAGGTGTTATGGGAAGTGTTCCCGGTTCCGGCTGAACTAGTTAATGCAGCCTAACAATCATTTACTGATTTGAATAATAGAAATTAAAAAATTTGTATGAGTATGGCATAGTAAAGAGATGCGGGAGATGCGAGTGTGTCTGCTTCCCGAACAATGCTAGGAAGACTGTTCCAGAGTTTAGGCGCTAAATAGGAAAAGGATCGACCGCCTGCAGTTGATTTTGATATTCTAGGTATTATCAACTGGCCAGAGTTTTGAGACCGCAATAGACGTGATGGAGTATAATGCGTTAAGAGCTCGCTCAAGTACTGGGGAGCTAAACCATTTAGTGCTTTGTAAGTAATAAGCAAGATTTTAAAATGTATACAATATTTAATAGGGAGCCAGTGCAGTGTTGACAGAACCGGGCTAATATGGTCACACTTCCTGGTTCTAGTAAGAGCTCGAGCTGCTGCGTTTTGGACCAGCTGGAGTTTGTTTATTAAGCGAGCAGGGCAACCACCCAGTAAAGCATTACAATAATCTAGCCTTGAGCTCATGAATGCATGAATTAACTGTTCAGCATTTCTGAAGGTTCCTCACTGACGACGAGGACTTGACAGAGCAGCCATCGAGTGTTAAACAGTATTCTAGGTTACTACTTGTGGAGCTTTTTTCAATAATTAAAAATTCATTTTTTTCTGAATTAAGTTGCAGGAAATTACTGGTCACCAATTTTTTTTTATATCAGCTATGCATTCCGTTAATCTTGTGAATTTGTAAGTTTCGTCAGGGCGAAATATAGAGCTGAGTATCGTCAGCATAACAGTGAAAACTAATGCCATGCTTCCTAATGATATCTCCCAGTGGTAGCATGTAAAGGGTGAAGAGCAACGGTCCTAGCACCGAGCCCTGCGGTACTCCATACTGAACTTGTGATCGGTGTGACATCTCTTCATTTACTGCTACAAACTGATAACGGTCAGATAAGTATGATTTAAACCATGCCAATGCAGTTCCACTAATGCCAACATAACACAAGAGTCTATTCAAAAGAATGTTGTGGTCGATAGTATCGAATGCAGCGCTAAGATCGAGTAACACTAATAGAGAGATACAACCACGATCGGATGATAAGAGTAAATCATTTGTAACTCTGATGAGAGCAGTCTCAGTACTATGATACGGTCTAAATCCTGACTGGAAATCCTCACAGATACCATTTCTTTCTAAAAAGGAACATAATTGTGAAGACACTGCCTTTTCCAGTATTTTTGACAGGAAGGGTAGATTTGAGATCGGCCTATAATTGACTAATTCTGTAGGATCAAGTTGTGTTTTTTTAATAAGTGGTTTGATAATAGCCAACTTAAAGGTTTTTAGTACATATCCTAATAACAAAGATGAGTTAATGATATTAAGAAGAGGATCTATGACCTCTGGTAGCATCTCTTTTAATAGCCTAGTCGGTATAGGGTCGAGCATACATGTTGTTGATTTAGATGATTTAACGAGTTTAGCCAATTCTTCCTCTCCTATAGTGGTGTGTGTGTGTGTGTGTGTGTGTGTGTGTGTGTGTGTGTCTTCCTCTCCTATAGCAGTGAATGAATGTAATTTTTCTCATGTGAAAAAAGTCTCATGTGACACTGTAGTAGACGGCTGCATGGTTATAATTTTCTTCCTAATATTATCGATCTTACACGTAAAGAAGTTCATAAAGTCATTACTGCTGTGCTGTTTACAACCATCAGAAGTAGAAGCTTTATTTTTGGTTAACTTAGCCACTGTATCAAATAAATACCTAGGGTTGTGTTTGTTTTCTTCTAAGAGAGTCAAGAAATAAGCAGATCTAGCAGTTTTTACGGCCTTTCTGTATGCGATCATGCTCTCTTTCCATGAATTACGGAAAAACCTCTAATTTTGTTTTCTTCCAGCTGCGCTCCATTTTTCTGGCTGCTGTTTTAAGGGCCCGGTGTGCTCGTTGTACCATGGCGTTGGACTATTTTCTTTAATCTTCTTTAAGCGCCGGGAGCAACTGTGTCTAAAGTGCTGGAAAAAAGAGAGTCAAAATCAAGTTCCTCTAGGCTATCTGGGATGCTGAGGAGATGAAACTGATGAGGAAGATTATTTAAAAAGCAATCTTTAGTGGTGGCAGTGATAGTTCTGCCATATTTGAAGCGAGGGGATGGCTTTGCAGCCTTAGCTAAATTAAGTATACATGATATTAGGTAATGATCTGAGATGTCGTCGCTCTGCTGCAGAATTTCAACGGTATCAACATTTATTCCATGTGACAATATTAGGTCTAGAGTATGATTAAGGTGATGAGTGGGTCCTGACACGTGTTGCCTTACTCCACTAGAGTTTAGACTGTCTCTAAATGCTAATCCCAATGCATCTTTTTCATTATCTACATGGATATTAAAATCACCAACAATTAGTACTTTATCTGCAGCCAGTACTAACTCGGATAGAAAGTCAGCAAATTCTTTAATAAAGTCTGTATTGTGCCCTGGTGGCCTGTATACAGTAGCCAGCACAAATGTCAAACGGGATTTATCAATTACACTACATAATGCTACATAAAGCACCAACACTTCAAAAGAATTATATTTGAAACTAGACTTCTGAGTAATACTGAAGATATTATTATAAATTACAGCAACCCCTCCTCCTTTACCTTTCAGACGCGGCTCGTGTTTATAACAATAATCTTGTGGGGTGGACTCATTTAAAGTAATGTAGTCGTCAGGTTTTAGCCAGGTTTCTGTCAAACACAGCACATCTAGATTATTATCTGTAATCATATCATTAACAATAAGTGCTTTTGGGGAAAGGGATCGAATATTCAGCAACCCGAGCTTTATCATTTGATCATCTGTATTATATCTGTTGTTTATTTGTTGGACGTCAATTAAATTTTTACTGTTGAATGGTTTTGATGGGATTTTTTTTGTATTTACTAAATCAGGGAACAGACACTCATAATATCTATTAATAACAGACACAAAAGTCACGACTTTACAAAATGGCGCCGCTGTTTGAATGGTTTTATTTACTATTTTACTTTCTTTTGTATTTGATCTACTACGACAGCAAAACTCTTTTGGACATTGGTATTGCACTGTCCATGGAGCGGACCTGTTTACATTTCACTGCCGGTTGTATATTCTGTATATAACTGTGTATGTGACAAATAAAACTCTTGAATCTTGAATCTTGAATCTGATAATATCTAGGTGAAAGAGTCTCTATGTGTTGGGATTTATCTGACTTCTGTAACGAGAGACAGCTAGCAGACGGTCGGGTAAGCCAGTCCGTGTGCTTCCTGACCTGGGCCCCAGTTAGTCAAGGTTTAGCCTAAGACTATGTGCCAGATTACTAGAGAGAAGAGCAGCACCACTCCAAGAAGGATGGATGCCGTCCCTCTTCAACAGGTCAGGTCTGCCCCAAAAGCTTTTCCAGTTGTCTATGAACCCTATGTTATTTTGCGGACACCACTTAGACAGAGTCAGAGATCGTTCGTCATACGTCAGGTCAGAGGTCTCTCATCATGCGTCGGGTTAGAGGCCGCTCGTCATGCGTCGGGTCAGAGGTCTCTCGTCATGCGTCGGGTCAGAGGTCGCTCGTCATAGGTCGAGTCAGAGGTCGCTCGTCATGCATCAGGTCAGAGGTCTCTCGTCATGCGTCGGGTCAGAGGTCGCTCGTCATACGTCGAGTCAGAGGTCGCTCGTCATGCGTCGGGTCAGAGGTCTCTCGTCATGCGTCGGGTCAGAGGTCTCTCGTCATGCGTCGGGTCAGAGGTCTCTCGTCATGCGTCGGGTCAGAGGTCGCTCGTCATACGTCGGGTCAGAGGTCGCTCGTCATACGTCGAGTCAGAGGTCGCTCGTCATGCGTCTGGTCAGAGGTCAATTGTCATGTGTCGGGTCAGAGGTCGCTTGTCATGCGTCTGGTCAGAGGTCACTCTTCCGCTGGAACTCGACTCGTGTACGGCTGTTACCTGAAGCCAGTGATTATAGTTTATAAAGTTTTATATATATATATATATATATATATAGAGGTCGCTCGTCATGCATCGAGTCAGAGGTCGCTCGTCATACGTCGAGTCAGAGGTCGCTCGTCATGCGTCAGGTCAGAGGTCGCTCGTCATGCGTCGGGTCAGAGGTCGCTCGTCATACGTCGAGTCAGAGGTCGCTCGTCATACGTCGAGTCAGAGGTCGCTCGTCATACGTCGAGTCAGAGGTCGCTCGTCATACGTCGAGTCAGAGGTCGCTCGTCATGTGTCGGGTCAGAGGTCAATTGTCATGTGTCGGGTCAGAGGTCGCTTGTCATGCGTCGGGTCAGAGGTCACTCTTCCGCTGGAACTCGACTCGTGTACGGCTGTTACCTGTATACATACATACATACATACATATATGGATATTTTTCTTCAGAAGGCCTTTATTAACCCCTGGAGCCATATGGATCACTGTTATGATTTAAAATCTTAGTTTCCATTCACTCCCATTATAAAGCTCGGAAGTATCTGGATATTTATTAATATAGCTCTGATTGTGTGTGTCTGAAAGAAGAATGTCATATACACTTAGGAAGGCTTGAGGGCGAGTGAATTATGGGATAATCTTCATTTTTGGGTGAACTATCCCTTTAAGCCCAACACCAAGACCTTTAAAGATAACGGTTGACATTGTTATGTTTATTATAAACACTGCAAACACTCTTTAAATGCTGGTGCTCTTTAAAACAGGATGGATTCTGATTGGCTGTCAATGTTTTTATCATTCATCAGATGGAAAAAAAAGATTCTGAAAGTGATTCCAGCGATATTATTATTCTGTACAGATATTGTTATCATCTTTTTGTTTTTCTAATTTATTTGAATGCATATATATGGTCAGTTCTTAGGATGACCTGATCAAGCTTGTTGTGATTTCATGGGGTCTTCAAGTGTTCGTTTTAAACTCTTTCCAACAACAGAACTGAGCATCTTCACTACACACAGGTGTTATTATAGTTAAAGACGGATCATGCATCAGTCAGGGCTATGAGCATGCACAGCTCATATAAAGGCACACAGCTGTCATCTGCACATCACAAAGCCTCTATTGTCCTCTGTGTGTCTCATTAATAACAGAGATAAAGTCAAAGATACATTTGATTTGAGCAAATACACATTTCAGCCCATGCACACTTACAGAAGCATCATTTGTGTTTAAAGAGATGATGAATGACTGTACCTCGCGTTAATGTCGATAGCGGAACGGAAAGGGTTAAACGTGACATTTCTGTCCCATTTTCAGTGAATTTGGACTGAATAGGATCGAAGCTCGGCGAATAAGATCAAAGAGATGGACGTTCACCTTGATGTTCAGAAAACGCGTAAAGCTTTCCTCCTAATGACAAGAGATGCTTTAGAAACGCGCGTCAGCCATTGATATTAAATATTAAGATATCAAAAGGAAAGCGCGCATGCGCACTGAGTGCTGCGCGCAGCGGATGGAGCTGTGGAGGAATGGAGGAGTTTAAATCATCTGGCACGATGGAGATAAATAATGCTTGATCTGTTTTAACTCTTCATGGTGTATTTTTAAATTAGCGAGTGTATTATTGAGGTGTCGCTGCTGACACGCGGCGGCCGTTACTGTTCTCAGCGCTGCTCAGAGCGGACCAATCACAGCCAAGCGTGGCAGTGAGCAGAGCGTTCCAGGGGCGGGGTTACGTGCTGATTGACAGGTGTCACTCTTTGAGCTCAACCAATCAAACCGTGCACATTATTGCATTAATGCATTAGTTCAGTTCACAATGAAAACCTCCTGATAGTTTCCTCACCCATCTCATCCCAGATGTTCATGTCTTTCTTTCTTCAGTGGAAATGAAGTTTTTTGAGGAACACATTCCAGGATTTCTCCACATAATGGACTTCAATGGGACCCAACGGCTGAAGGTCCAGATCACTGCAGTTTCAGAGGAAGGGCTTCAGAGGCTCTGCACGATCCCAGAGGAATAGGATCTGATCCAGACAAACCATCGGACATTTACAACACAAATAAACATTTATACACTTTAACCTCAAATGCTGGACTTCGGTGTTCTTCTCAGCGTGTGATGTCAGTTCCGACCCAGTGCCGGAAAACTCCATCTCATGTTCTCCTCCAACTTTAAAATCGTCCAACATTTTATTTGTGTAAAGGGCGTTTGATTTAGTCTTTGCACGTTCGTTTTAACACGAGAGTCGGCACTTCCACCTGCGTCATGTGACCTTTCCGACGGGATGACATCACACGCCGAGAAGAAGAACAACACTGAAGTCGAGCATTTGAGGTTAAAGTGTATAAATGTTTATTTGTGTTGTAAATGTCCGCTGGTTTGGATTCATCTCTTCTCTGATGATGAGGGCGGGGCCACCTGTCACTCACATGAGATCAGCCAATAGCAGACAGCCTTTCCTACTGATACAGCTCCTGACAGATCATCACTGTGTGTGTGTGTGTGTGTGTGTGTGTGTGTGTGTGTGTGTGTGTGTGTAACAACACACTGGCTTTGCATTACATCACCGTTCATCGCCTAACACTCACCACATGACAATATGAGGTGTTGGGAAAGACCATAGGAAACTCACCATCCTCAAAAATATCTAAAAGATGACTTTATTTCGTGCTGCAAATGACAAACGGAAATATAATAATGAACAAGTGAAATATATACAAGGAAAAAAAACGCTTTATTTCCAAATGAAGATCACAATTACATGGAGATTTCTAAAATATGCAAACAATGGGTAAAAACGTCCAGATCCAAACCTGCTGACAAAACAAAAGCATTGTGGGAGTAGAAACGAGGGCGGCCCGCTCTCTACAGGACCTTGTATCGGCCTTTGCTGGTCGGCTGGTACGAGTTTTGCTGCAGGGAAACAGAAAGACAAACGCACAGTCAGTGGATGCTGTATTCTCATTAAGCACAGGTGTGTTTATTCCCATCAGCCCTTCGGAAGACGAGCGTACCAGTCGTATGAGCTCCTCTTTGATGAGGCGTGTGATCTCTGCTTTGGCCTTCTGCACAGCCAGCTCGTTCGCACCTGTCAACACACACACACACGTTCAGTCACGGGTCACATGACTCAATCACATGGAGAAGAGCGCTCACGTACTCTCGATGGCCAGGTAGATCTTGCGCTCGCCCTCTTTGGGCTCTTTGCCCGGGGGGAAGTATGTTCCTCGTATGGTGATGGCGGCCTCTGAGTACTCGCCGATGCGCTGAAGGGCCTCCTTCGACGTGACCTTCCACCGGGCCGTCTGCGGAGCAAGAGCAGCAGTCACAACACACAAACACACACACACACACACACTCATTCTGGGATTCTCTGGGAAGACATTAACACTTCTGCTCACCAGTCACTGTCGCTAGTTAGTAGTTAGTTTACGGGAGTACTCGCCGAGACGGCATTAAGACGTTATGTTGTGTGTGTTTGAATTTTTAAGCAGCGAAAAAGACTCACTTTAGCAGCTTTGTGTGCGCACACTTTAGGTGAGAGCACAAAATCTGAGATCATGAGAATCATGAGCTACACGTGTGAAACTCAAGCCCTGTAATGGCATTCATCCGGAGCAACTGAACGAGTGTGTCACTCGCTGTCGGATGAGAGGAAGAGCCGCTGGAACACGAGTACTGAAGCGTTTCAGGTATTTCAGTATCGATACCAGGGCTGGATAGAAAGAGAATATTACTAACCCGACCGGACAGTATCCTGATTAAAACACCAATAACAACAATCACCAAAACACCAGAATGATTCTGCACTCAGTGTAAGTGGCGATCGACAGTGGATAATAATATAATATATAATGTACTGACGGTAAGGGTTGTGCGGTTGAGGCTCTCACAGCCTCATGAGGAGAAATGGAAACCAATGAGCACCGCTCACACAGAGAAACTCAGCTAACTTACTGTGGTTTTTATATCTATAACATATGAGAGAGTTAAGCCGAGCGCTGAATACATCACGGCGGAACATGTGACGCTGACTTTATACGAGTTCAATAAACAAGTTATTCATATTGAATCACTTACATTTTAGATGCAATATTGACTATTTTTGTTCCGTTTCAGCAGCGAAAATAGTTCAGCACAAAGATCACAGCAGAACAACAGCACGTCTCACAGCAACACTGTGCCAGCCGTTCCAGAGAGCCAGCCGTTCCAGAGAGCCAGCCGTTCCAGAGAACCAGCCGTTCCAGAGAACCAGCCGTTCCAGAGAACCAGCCGTTCCACAGAGCCAGCCGTTCCAGAGAGCCAGCCGTTCCAGAGAGCCAGCCGTTCCAGAGAGCCAGCCGTTCGACAGAGCCAGCCGTTCGACAGAGCCAGCCGTTCGACAGAGCCAGCCGTTCGACAGAGCCAGCCGTTCGACAGAGCCAGCCGTTCGACAGAGCCAGCCGTTCGACAGAGCCAGCCGTTCGACAGAGCCAGCCGCTCGACAGAGCCAGCCGTTCGACAGAGCCAGCCGTTCGACAGAGCCAGCCGTTCGACAGAGCCAGCCGTTAAACAGAGCCAGCCGTTCGACAGAGCCAGCCGTTCGACAGAGCCAGCCGTTCGACAGAGCCAGCCGTTCCAGAGAGCCAGCCGTTCGAGAGAGCCAGCCGTTCCAGAGAGCCAGCCGTTCCAGAGAGCCAGCCGTTCCAGAGAGCCAGCCGTTCGACAGAGCCAGCCGTTCCAGAGAACCAGCCGTTCCAGAGAGCCAGCCGTTCCAGAGAGCCAGCCGTTCCAGAGAGCCAGCCGCCCAGAGAGCCAGCCGTTCCAGAGAGCCAGCCGTTCGACAGAGCCAGCCGTTCCAGAGAACCAGCCGTTCCAGAGAACCAGCCGTTCCAGAGAACCAGCCGTTCCAGAGAACCAGCCGTTCCAGAGAACCAGCCGTTCCAGAGAGCCAGCCGTTCCAGAGAGCCAGCCGTTCCAGAGAGCCAGCCGCCCAGCCGTTCCAGAGAGCCAGCCGTTCCAGAGAGCCAGCCGTTCCAGAGAGCCAGCCGTTCCAGAGAGCCAGCCGTTCCAGAGAACCAGCCGTTCGACAGAGCCAGCCGTTCCAGAGAACCAGCCGTTCAGAGAGAACCAGCCGTTCCAGAGAACCAGCCGTTCCAGAGAGCCAGCCGTTCCAGAGAGCCAGCCGTTCCAGAGAGCCAGCCGCTCCAGAGAGCCAGCCGTTCCAGAGAGCCAGCCGTTCCAGAGAGCCAGCCGTTCCAGAGAACCAGCCGTTCCAGAGAACCAGCCGTTCCAGAGAACCAGCCGTTCCAGAGAACCAGCCGTTCCAGAGAGCCAGCCGTTCCAGAGAGCCAGCCGTTCCAGAGAGCCAGCCGTTCCAGAGAGCCAGCGCTCCAGAGAACCAGCCGTTCCAGAGAGCCAGCCGTTCCAGAGAGCCAGCCGTTCCAGAGAACCAGCCGTTCCAGAGAGCCAGCCGTTCCAGAGAACCAGCCGTTCCAGAGAACCAGCCGTTCCAGAGAGCCAGCCGTTCGACAGAGCCAGCCGTTCCAGAGAACCAGCCGTTCCAGAGAACCAGCCGTTCCAGAGAACCAGCCGTTCGACAGAGCCAGCCGTTCGACAGAGCCAGCCGTTCCAGAGAACCAGCCGTTCCAGAGAACCAGCCGTTCGAGCGAATCGTTTGAATGACTCACTCATTAAGACGGTCACCTACTGGCGGTTTAGTTTCATGCTTAAAGTGTCATTCTTTCCAACATTTATATTGGTTTATTCAAAAAAACATTTCACAGCAATCTCATAACATTATTCAACGCAGCTGTAATTTTTGAGTGTAAATTATTTAATTTGATTGGTAACAGCCCTGTAGTGTCGTCTTTCATTTTAAATTCTAAAATGTGATCAATATATTTAAAACGATCTGGGGCAAATGCCCTGACGGCTCCTGTGACGTGCGGCCGGTGCGCACCTGAGGGAAGTCGTTGATCTCCAGCTCCTCCTCGTATCTCTTGACGGTCTCGGCGGCCTCGGCGGCCTGTCGGTCCTCCTCCAGCTTCTCCACCGGTGTGTAGTTGAGCTTGGCGTTGATCTTCTCCGCCTGCTGCTCCGCGATGGTCTTTGCCGAGACAGAGGGCGCGATCATCGTCCCGCCGCGCAGGATGGCATTCGTCGCCTGCTGCATCACATCCTGAAGCCAACAGCAAACAGACGTGTCACATGCTCTTATCTTTCTAAACTACTGACATGCGAAAGACCTGAGGTTACTCGTTCACTATATGAGAAGGTGATCAGAAAACCCTGGCTTGATATAGCATCACAAAGCCTGAACAGCAGCAGAACATCTGCACAGACCAGAGAACCGTGTGATCAAGAGCTGCCGTTGAATGGGTGGTGTTTGCTTACCTGCGCCTCTGCGCCCAGGTTCTTCTGCGCCTGTATTCGGAGCGCCAGCTTCTTGGCGATCTCCAGCTTCTGGATGTTTCCGGCAGACGGAGCGGTCGGGCCTGAGATGGAGGTCACGGATCCACTCACGCCGACGGCAGGCGCTCCCGCAGAGCCGCCCGGGGCCGAGAAGTCCTTCACACGCTTCTTGGAGTTGAACATGCTCTCGATCTGCTCGTCGATCTGGGAACAGAGAAAGCGTCAGACACGGCTCACGAGATCAGTCTGATTCTGAGTGCTGCTCCTGACTCACGTCCAGAGCCGCGTCGTCATCGTCGGAGTCGTGCAGGCCCAGCGCCGCCTTCTGCAGCTTCTTCCTCTCGTTGGCCAGCGCGTGCTCCGTCTCGTCGAACTTGAAGCCCTTCCCGGAGAATCCGCTGCTGCTCCGGATGCTCTTGCCCTCCTGCAGGAACAACGGCACACGTGACAGACGTGAATGAGCACGGTTCGACCACATGCGTGACCGGACACAACAGGCAGAACCAGCGCTTTCGCTCTTTTTGGGGTGTTTTGCTTCCATAATGTGTCGATTAATGGAAAGAAAACACTTTATTTTACACTGTCCTCGTTACACGTTACATGAGCTTACTATAGTAAATCACAGTAAATTATACATCCCACGGTGTTTAAATATCAAATGCACTGGCGCATCTGTTCACCCATGGGCGTCTGGTCTGAACACCAGGTGTGTTCAGGAGCATTGTTGGAGCGTTGCTATTGTGAGGAACTGAAAACCACTGACCACTGACCAACACAAACCTGCTCTAAAGTCAGTAGTGCAGTACTTCTGTTTTATTTAAAGGGTGTGTCAGTGGATCAAGTGTAGAGGAAGTGCGGGCGTCTCTTACAGCTTTCTGCTGCTCTTTGAAGCCGGTCCACAGCTGCTCGAGCTCGGGCGGGACGGGCGACGAGGACAGCTCCAGGGCTTTGAGGATGTCTCCGGCGTACCGCACCTGGTCTGCAGTGATGAACGTGTACGCATAACCCTGAAATAGCAGACACATGTGAGCCACACGCCTCTCTAACGGGTCAATCGTGCGGTGGATCCGCTTGGACTCACCTTGTTGCCGGCTCGTCCCGTGCGTCCGGCGCGGTGCACGTAGTCCTCGTAGTGGTTGGGGCAGTTGTAATTGACCACCAGGATGAGGTGCTTGACGTCCAGGCCTCGAGCGGCGACCGAGGTGGCCACCAGCAGCCGGCAGGCTCCGTTCTTGAAGTCGTTGATGATGCTGTCCCTGTCGTATTGGTCAATGCCTGGGTCAAGAGCACACTCTCTCAACACGCTGTTTTCACTGTAGTGACGCTGTGTGTTTGCTGACTTTGAACTCATTTGAACACTGTAGCTGATATGAGTGAATACATGTATCGTGAACTGACCTCCGTGCAGGGACATGCAAGGGTACGAGGCCTTCATCAGGTCCTTAAGGAGGCCGTCAGCGTGCTCCTGCTTATCCACGAAGATGATGACGGAGCCCTTCTCCTGATAGTGACCCAGAATCTCCAGCAGCTTCAGGAACTTCTTCTCCTCCTCGATCACAATCTGTCGAACACACACACACACACACAGCCTGAGCTCCTCACTGACACACACACAGTCATTTCCAGCCCTAGGATGATTTAGGATGAGGAGCGGGACTCACCACGTGCTGCTCTACGTCTGAACACACCACACTCCTGCCGCCCACCTGCACCTCGATGGGCTTGGACAGGATCCTGCGCGCCAAGGCCTCCATCGACCGCGGGAATGTGGCGGAAAACATGACGGTCTGGCGGTCGGGCCTGATGTTATCCACGATACGCATGACCTGAAACAAACACACAGAGCAGTTATTTATACGTGTATTTTAAGTAATTTCAAAGGCCATTGTTCACTTGGGTCTAGAGACTGACCTGCGGTTCAAAGCCCATGTCGAACATCCGGTCGGCTTCGTCCATCACCACATACGTGACTCTCCGCAGATTGGTCACGCGACCTGAGCAGCACAACATGAGATTTAGCAGAATCAATGAATTCAGTCGACAGTAACATATAGCATCAGCTCAAAGCAAACAGGTTCAAATTACTCCTCGTAAACAAGAGTGGGCCAACTGATCGAAACGTTCTCAGCGTACCATCTCAGAGCAACGAAGAACCTGTAAAACTCATAAGAGCCACATCATACATTAAATGAGAGGAAGCCGCCTCAGATCAGAGCGCTATCTGATGGGATTGTCACCTATGAAAGAAGCATATTAGAGATTACCTCGCATGTGTGGAAACCAAACCAACACACCCACTGCTCCTAAAGCATCAGAGCGCTCTCTATTCTCACTCACAGCGGCCAATGAAACAGCACGACTCCGGGTGTTTGGAGATCTGCCTACCTGGGGCTGACCTTATTTCTGAAGGAGTCACATACAGCTGAGCGTTTTGAGGATTGTTCCAGGTGCAATACACAACACTCAAAGAAATACAGCCACAGAAGAGAAACGACAGCGCGCGAGTCCCTGGCTGACCTCTGAGTTACAGTGCACTCAGTCTCAACTCAACCACAAGACTAATACCTGGATTTTGATCTTTTTTTCCTGGTGAAAGAGATACATAAATGAAGACGAAAGCCAGAATATTAAATGTCACAGACGTATGCTGACTGTCATTTTGACCCTCCTCTACAAAACCGTGATGACTCAACTTTCACCTGAGATCTGGAGCCAAATTACAGAGGTGTAAAATGACTTGAGAAAGATGGCAGCATCATTATTTTGGTTTTACTCAGAGATTGGTAGATCTATTAGTGAAATCTGTTGACGTTATCAATCTGTGTTGCATTATATGCCAACGGTGAGCGTTCAAAAACGGGAACAAAGCACTTTGTGTGTTATTTTCCCCAAGTTTGCATGCCTGTAACTCCAGAAGTATTAAAGATATCCTAACATCCTTTTAGATTATGGCTCTTAACAAACTTTTCTTTTGGTTTCTTCATTTTAAAGGCCCTCTATGGTTCATTCCCAGAGATATGGAGATCCTAATGCGGCTCCATGAGTAAAATGGTCAATTGAACATTTTCAGTGGTTAAAAACCAAATGTGGGTCACAGCATACAGCGATACTTTTTTTTCTCCTAAAGAGGAATATCTGAAGAAAAGATAATGTTGACACTAGAAATGCATCCCGTTTCCCTTTATCAAAACAATTAGAATAGACCTGTCTGAGTGCCATACATGGTGTTTTTCCAAAGTTTGTGTGACTGACAAAGTATTAAAGATATCGCAATATGATTTTACTCTGATTCTTAATAAACTTTTCTTTTGAAATCTTTATTTGTAAGGCCCTATATGGTTCGATCCCAGAGATATGGGGATCCCAATGCGGCTCCATGTTCAAATTGTTGAATTTTGCCCATTTTCAATGGTTGAAAACCAAATGTGAGTCTCTTTGGATACAGTTAAGCAGTTTTTGTATTTAAAGGGGAATGTCTGAAGAATAAATAATGTTGAAGCAA
This sequence comes from Paracanthobrama guichenoti, assembly GCA_018749465.1. Lineage (NCBI taxonomy): Eukaryota > Metazoa > Chordata > Actinopteri > Cypriniformes > Gobionidae > Paracanthobrama > Paracanthobrama guichenoti. The sequence continues at coordinate 34,485,642 of CM031963.1, forward strand.
GAAATGTATCTTGTTTCTTTCTATCTATACAACACCTCTCTGAGTGCCAAGAAAACCACTGAAATGGTCACGCTGAGGCACATTAACGCTCTCAAAAGTGTATTTATAAGAATCTATATTTGAATCAGTTGCAGGGATATTTGGAAGAAGGGATTTTGTTCATGAAGCGACCAGGAGTTCAGATATACAGTATCATAACTACATTACCGCATTAAGATCTCCATATCTATGCGACTGAAAATTAACATACCAAAAGAAAAGTTTAATAGGAACAAGAATGTAAAATCATATTGAGATATCTGAATGCTGAACTGAGCCCAGAACAATCCTCTGAAGGTAACCTGAGCAGCACAAACACGCTGGTCACGTGACACTTACCGCTGTTGGCGCCTAACATGTCGATCATCCGCCCGGGTGTGCACACGATGATTTCTGCTCCGCGCTTCAACTCCGCGATCTGCATCGAGAGAACACCGAATTAGAGCGGATTCTGTGTGACAGGTGAAACTTTATAGTTATGGTCGTCAGTGAGGCAGACGCACCTGCTCGCTGATGCCCGTGCCTCCATACACACACACCACACGCAGACCCAGAGACTTGGAGAACTTCTTGCACTCTTTGGTGATCTGCAGAGCCAGCTCTCGAGTGGGGGTCATGATGACGGCTGAGAGAAGAGAGCAGGTCACATGCTAGATTAGGGTCGGGTTCAGTGCACTTATTGTGTTGTGAATCACCTGTGCTAATATTACTTGCATGCAGGTATTTTTAACTGCATGTAGAAGCATATACACCGATCAGGCATAACATTATGACCACTGACAGGTGAAGTGAATAACACTGATGATCTCTTCCTCACGGCTCCTGTTAGTGGGTGGGATATATTAGGCAGCAAGTGAACATTTTGTCTTCAAAGTTGATGTGTTAGAAGCAGGAAAAATGGGCAAGCGTAAGGATTTGAGCGAGTTTGACAAGGGCCAAATTGTGATGGCTAGACGACTGGGTCAGAGCATCTCCAAAACTGCAGCTCTTGTGGGGTGTTCCCGGTCTGCAGTGGTCAGGATCTATCAAAAGTGCTCCAAGGAAGGAACAGTGGAGAACCGGCCACAGGGTCATGGGCGGCCAAGGCTCATTGATGCACGTGGGGAGCGAAGGCTGGCCCGTGTGGTCCGATCAAACAGACGAGCTACTGGAGCTCAAACTGCTCAAGAAGTTAATGCTGGTTCTGATAGAAAGGTGTCAGAATACACAGAGCATCTCAGTTTGTTGCGTATGGGGCGGCATAGCCGCTGACCAGTCAGGGTGCCCATGCTGACCCCTGAAGTCCACCGCCCGAAAGCACCAACAGTGGCACGTGAGCATCAGAACTGGACCACGGAGCAATGGAAGAAGGTGGCCTGGTCTGAGGAATCACGTGTTCTTTTACATCACGTGGATGGCCGGGTGCGTGTGCGTGGCTTCCCTGGGGAACACATGGCACCAGGATGCACTATGGGAAGAAGGCAAGCCGGCGGAGGCAGTGTGATGCTTTGGGCAATGTTCTGCTGGGAAACCTTGGGTCCTGCCATCCATGTGGATGTTCCTTTGACACGTACCACCTACCGAAGCATTGTTGAGACCATGTACAGCCTTTCATGGAAACGGTATTCCCTGGTGGCTGTGGCTCTTCCAGCAGGATAATGCTCCTGACACAAAGCACAAATGCTTCAGGAATGGTTTGAGGAGCACAACAACGAGTTTGAGGTGTTGACTTGGCCTCCAAATTCCCCAGATCTCAATCCAATCGAGCATCTGTGGGATGAGCTGAACAAACAAGTCCGATCCATGGAGGCCCCACCTCACAACTTATAGCACTTAAAGGATCTGCTGCTAACATCTTGGTGCTCGACTGGTCAGGGGGACCGACACAATATGTTCATAATGGGTCATAATGTTATGCCTGTTCAGTGTATATACACAATAAGTGTATGGTAGGCGGGACTTACAGATGGGTCCTTCTCCCTCTCCTAACGGCCGCTGGTCTAATATGTGCCGGAACATCGGCAGCAGAAAGGCGATGGTCTTTCCACTTCCTGTTTTAGCGATGCCGATGAGGTCACGTCCCGACATGATGGCCGGAATGGCCTGGGCTTGGATCGGGGTCGGCTTCTCATAGTTGTGTCTTACAGATAGAAGAGGGCAAAGAGGAATTCTGGTTACAAGTTCAAGTCACATGTACTTCTGCAGCGCTTCATCAGCCTTATATGACACTTCTGCCGTCATCATACGCGTCCAGTTCCTGTTCTCTGTAGAACACAGATCGTGAGACTGCAGACGGCCACTCCTGATCATAACATTACAGGGGTTCTGGGTATATGATTAACCCTCTGGCCCTCTTCCTTTAGCCCAGCGGTTCCCAACCACGTTCCTGGAGGCCCACCAACACTGCACATTTTACACGTCTCCTTTGTCTGACACACCCACATCAGATTTTGGAGTCACTACTAATGAGTGTGTTTGACTGAGGAGACGTGCAAAATGTGCCCTGCTGGTGGGCCTCCAGGAACGTGGTTGGGAACCACTGCTTTAGGCCTTGAAGTGTAACTTTTTTCACGAAAATCAATGTAATATATTTATGCTCAATAATATTTTTTGATAATTATTTAGAATTTTGAGGGGATTTTATAATACCATGCAATGTTTATACATTGTGTGTCTGTCTGTCTGTCTGTATGTGTGCACGTATGTGTGTGTGTGTGTGCGCGTGTGTGTGTGTACTCACTTCTTGAGTGCGTTCATCACTTTCATGGATATCCCACACTGCACCCATGACTTGATGGGCTTCGGGCAGCCTTTGCCTTTGACGATGATTCCCTCCAGCTCCAGACGGTACTCGTTCACCTCTGCAACGGAGGAAACAACCAACACACTGAGGATTATGGGTAACAGCTCGTCACTGTAGATACAGCAGCGCAGGCTCTGATGGATGAGACACGCCCTCATATGCCAGGAACATTGCTATAGCACCAGTTTAATAAAACATTTTCTTCATTTTTTATTTGTAAGAAATTTGCAAAGATTTCAAACAAACTTCTTTCACGTTGTCATTATGGGGTATTGTTTGTAGAATTGAGGGAAAGAACTGTGAATTGAATCACTTTGTGCTGTAACAAAGTGTGGGAAAAGTGTAGCGCTGTGAATACTTTCTGGATGCTCTGTACAGGAAGTGCTGTGCTTCAGTGACGTTTGGAGTGTTTTGTGAAGCTGACCTTCAGGGCTCATCCTGGCCAGCTCCGGCACTTCCACGTAGAAGTTCTTGCGGAAGGGTTCGTATTCGATCTTCTGATGATCGACAGGCTCCAGAACCTTCCTCTGTTTGGTCTGAAAGCCTGTGAGGGCCGTCTGCAAGTCCACGACCTCTTCCTCCGATGAGTACTACACACACACACACACACACACACGAGAATGAGTTAGCACTACAGTGATGAGAACGGGGAGGAGGACATACGTGCTTAACTGTCATGAAATGGTGAAGACTGAACACTGTTCTGGTGATGTTCTTCTCACACAGACACACATGTACCTCCATGGCGTCCTGATCGTTCTCCATCAGCTCTCCCTTCTTCTTGGAGGTGTGCGGCATCTTCCTCGTCTTCACAACCGTCACCACTTTGGTCACAGACATGCCTCCTTTATGCTGTGAGATGAACGGTCATCATTATTCACCCTCACGTACCGTTCATCAGTCATCAGCTGCTCCTAGCAAATACGCTTCATTTTTTCACAAATTCTGTGTTTTCTGTTTTAATTTTTCTGGATTTCTGACTAAAATTTAATTTTAATAATCAAAAAGCATGTCTAATTAATACGGAAGCTCTAAGAGGCCATGTATTATTATTATTATTATTATTATTATAATAATAATAGCTTCTCTAAGTTACACACCTGCGCCAACAGAACCAAATATAAGTGACAGGTGCGGCGTATGCCCCGCGTTTGGGACAGAGAGAGTGAAGCCCTTTCGTGAGCGCCATCATTGTGTGCATGAAGTAATTAACTAATGTTAAATGCTTAAATTATTATTTCACTTGAAAGAGTTGTATCTGTTAGTGTTAAGTTCTAACTGCTTCATTAGCACAATAGCGTTCGGCTTGATATTAAACTAAATCTGATGTCACTGTATTGTGTTGTGCATCTTTAACTCGTGCTCCACAGGAGGAAAGTACCTTGTCGTTTCCTCCTTTCATGGTGCCCATGTTGAACTTCTTGACCTCCTCTTTGACCTCCTCCATGTAGGCGTCCAGGGGGTCGAGCTCCTCTCCGGTCTCCTCCTCCATACGCACCACCTCCTCCACCTCAGCCGCGGCGTCTTTCTCCTGCTCGTCCTCGTCTCCGTCTGGCTCCACGGGGGCTTGAGTCTCCTCGTCATCATCTGAACACACACACACACACACACACACACACACACACAGGCATGAGCAGCACTGCTGACAGTCATGACAACATAAGTACATGATGAAGAGTGCTGACCGTCATCATCCTCCAGACTCCACTTCTTGCCCTGCTTCATCTCCTCCAGCTCCTTCTTGATCTCGCCGATGTTCTCCATGGCTTTCTTCCTCTGCTCCTCCCTCCACTTCTCCACCCGCTCCTTCCTCTTCCTCATCTCCTCCTCCAGGGTGTTCTGGTCGAAGTCTTGCTGCAGAAGTCATGGCATTACACAGAGCTCATTCCTTCATTCATTGACTGAACGGGGATAGCACTCACGTCTTCAGCCTTCTCCTCCTCCTTCTCCTCCTTGACCTTCTTCTTCTCAGCGGACTGCTCTCCATTCTCCGCCTTCTCCTTGCTGGAATAACAGCATCACAGGATCTTACAATCGTTCAGATGATCACAGAAGAGCTGGGATAAGAGTTTATAGTTCAGATACGCTAGCGATTACTGGTCGACAGATATAGTTTTTTTGATGGTGTGTGCACTGGTGATCATATTTGTTTCAAATACAGATTCATTCAACATGTTCACTTGCTGCCTAATATACCCCGCCCATCAGTGCTATTCACTTCACCGGTCATAATGTTATGCCTGATCAGTGTACACACACACACACACACACACACACACACACACGTGTATGAATCATTTATATAAATTCAAGGTCTTTAATACACTTTGCGAGTTCAATAATTAATGCATATGTTAGTGTTGTCTAACTTTGATACAATTTTTCATATCGCAGGGAAAACTGCCACATAGACATTTTCATTATTACCTCAATTTTTGATAATTTGGGTAATTCTGTTGCAATAGCACACTAAATGTTGTCAGCATTAATGACAGACACATGTTAATTAGGCTGCTGTCACTTTAAGAGCTGCACGGATCCAACGGATTGAGACGGGCAGTCATAATTTTGCGTGTTTTTGACCATTTAATCACAATAAGCCACAAAAAAACAAACAAAAAAAAACTAAAATTAGGAACCTGTAAGCTGTTTGAGACTGCACTTATATAGAGCAGCAGTGCTATATACATGAATTTAAGCCATTAGTTGAGTAATCACGTTTATATTATTTTAATCACTTAAATATGCTGGGGGGAGAGTAAGCCATAATGAGCGTTTAATAAACAGGCGTAACAAAGCCCACTGAAGGAGACGCTTTATTAATTCAGTGTGGCTGCGGTGATGAAGTTGAGCGGACTCACCATCTGTGCAGGAGAGGGAGAAATGCTCCCTTCCCACGGATTACACACCACAGTGTTTCTGTCCAGACATGTCCTTTTACAGATATACATGACTGTGAGGGTCGTGTGTGATATCTGAGGTCGATGGATGATGGGCGGACCCGCCGTTGATCTTCTGCGACTAAACGACTAATCCTCTTCTCGTCGACTATTTGGGGGGCGGCTTGTTTTAAATGTTCATTGTAACCCTTTGGAAGTGCAGAGGCCCCTAGTGGGTGCCAGACCCCTGCTTGAGACTGTGTGTGTGTGTGTCAGACACTGACCTCCGCCCTCTGCTCCGGCTCTTGCTCCTCCTGCGCTCTCGGCTCGTGCGTCTCCTTTCCCGACTCCTGGAGCGCCTGTAAAGAGACGTGACGTTAGCACATGAGCGCAGACGAGCACACGTGTGTGTGTGTGTGTGTGTGTGTCTGAGCCTGACCTCGGCCTCTTGCGGTCTCTGGAGCGTGACCTCCGGCGCTCTCTGCTGCGCGTGCGCTCTCTCCTGCTCCGCTCGCGGGCGCGTGACCCGGCCGGCTCGTCCTTCTTGGAGCGCTTGGAGTCCGGCGAGCGGCTCTTAGACCGGCTGCCTGACCTCGCCCTCGAGCTGGAGCGCTTCCTGTAGTGCCTGCAACACAAGCACACGTCACACACACGTGTCCCACAGACGTGTGCAGGACCTGAGGCCAGAGGAGGGACCTCACATCACATGTGCACATGCTTGAGCGTCTGGAATGATTTAAACATGATATATCTAAAACTAGGTCGTTATTTAAAGTCGTCAGAAAGGGAAGTCACGCTGGTCCTTTCTCCTCTATTGTGCCGTATATCGAGTGAAACGCTTCAGGAACAAGAACAAATGTGGGGCGGGAATTGATTGTGTCTGTGGGGAAATGACTGGATGGTGGTTTGCTATTGGCTGATCTCATGTGAGTGACATGTGGCCCCGCCCTCGTCATCAGAGAAGAGATGAAGTTATTCTGATTCAAGATTATTAACACAATAATGATATAGTTTTCTCGATTTTTAACGACTTGTTTTTTGTAACGATATTGAATCTTAAAGGTGCAGTGTGTAGACCGTAGCAGCATCTAGTGGTGAGGTTGTGAATTGTACCCATCCACCGCTCACCCCTCCCTTTAGAAGCACATCGAGAAGCTACGGTGGCCCACACAGGACAAAGATGAGAGCAGCTAGCGCTGAAGCTACGGTGGCCCACACAGGACAAAGATGTGCTCGTCTGAGACGGCAGAGAGTAGCTAGCGCTCTGTAGAGAAGCTACGGTGGCCCACACAGGACAAAGATGTGCTCGCCTGAGACGGCAGAGTAGCTAGTGCTCTGTAGAGAAGCTACGGTGGCCCACACAGGACAAAGATGTGCTGCCTGAGACGGCAGAGGAGCTAGCGCTCTGTAGAGAAGCTACGGTGGCCCACACAGGACAAAGATGTGCTCGTCTGAGACGGCAGAGTAGCTAGTGCTCTGTAGAGAAGCTACGGTGGCCCACACAGGACAAAGATGTGCTCGTCTGAGACGGCAGAGAGTAGCTAGCGCTCTGTAGCACTCTGTAGTTTGTCCCTTTAGGGCCACTGTAGAAACATGGTGGCGCAAAATGGCGACTTCTCTGTAAGGGACCCGTGGTGTGTGTCGATAGAAACGGCTCATTCTAAGGTAATAAACACATAACAGTCTTTATACACCACTGAAAACATAGTTATGGATATTATATTGCATTTCTGTCAATAGATCCTCAAATACTACACACTGCACCTTTAAATCCCAAGATTATTATATACTGTTCTTCAGTAGGCTGTTTAATGTATGTTTGAATACATTTCCAAGTTATCAAATTTATGACAGCCACCTTTTAAATTTTTATATATATATATATATATATATATAATATAAATATATATATATATATATAAATAAAAAAATTTTGAGTTTAAACAATTGTGTAATTGTAAAGTTAGTATTATAACTGTATTTCTTGTGTGTATTTTAAAGGCACAGTATGTAATGTTCCGTCGCTTACTCAACACAGAGGCGTGTCTTGACTCTTGAGTGGGCGGAGCTTTTATTCTTCCACTCATGCGTGTGTGTTTGATCATATCACACACATGTGAGTGTGTTAAAGTGAGGTTATAATGCTACTCGGCGCTACTATGAGACTCTTGTTCACACTGCAGTGAGCGAGATCATATTAGGCATGGTAAAACATGGCACTCTGTGCGTAAATCAACAACACCAGATTTACACAATCAGACTAACTGTGTTGAGCTGGAGAACAATCATTAGTTTCTGTCCATCACTGATCCAAACAGTGTCTAATAAAACACATCAGATATTAAAGCGGCTGTGTGTTGCCATGGTTACTACACAATAACACCGGAGGGGACCGCGGGCATGATGTCACTGATGAACACGGGCCGTGTCCTGGGTAAAATCACTGATTCCTCTGGATTTAAACATTCTTGGAAACATTTGGGATAAAGTACACAAGCCAACGCTATATATAAATAAAACTGTTCTAGTGGTTTGATAATCCTAAAATCTTACATATTGTGCCTTTAAGTGTCTGTATAGAAACGTCACTATTACAGGAACGGACCTCCTGTAGAGCTCACAGCTTCAGAGGATTACACTCCAGTTAATCCATACCGAACCGAATGTCCAGATCAGTCATTTACAATAAACACGGCAATATTACACAACATACATTTAACCTTTTTTACTAATAGACTAACAGTTTTATTAATAATGTTTCAACTGAAAAGGACAGAAATTCCGTTTATTATATAAGCTCCATATTATATATTATTACTATTAACAACAGATGTCAACATATATGTGAAAATTAGTCAAAAAGTAAAAATATTGAAGATTATTTATTTAATGGACGCTACGTAGCTATGACGTAACAGCCGTGTAAACAACATACGCCGCTATAGTCACACACACACACACACACACACACACACACACACACACACACACACACACACACACACACACACACACACACACACACACACACACACACACACACACACACACACACACACACACTATCATCAGTTAAACGCGGGCTATCTGACTGGATTAGTTAGTGAGCCAGTTCGTGAATGAGAGAGTTAGTCTCAGCCCAATCTGACACACAAACGCAGAGTTTATGAATGTCCGTTCATCACAAACGCGTGTGCCTCACACCGAGAACACTGTTAGAGCAGTTAAAGGCCAAACTTAAACGAGAGAGAATAACCAGAGGAAGACTTACCGTGACTCTCGTCCCATGATGTCTCTACAGTGCGTTCACACACACCAACACATCCGGCTGCGCGACGACAACTTCCGCTGGCTGCTTTTATTTAAAGTGACAGCTTCCATAGAAGATGGAAGATTAAAACATTCCCTTATTAATCAGACTGTCGATCCAGAAATGATGACAAAACTATTCCTTTCATGGGTATGTTTACATATATTACAGATTAAATCAATAATAAAATATTGAAGTACATAAAAAAATATTGGGAAATTAAATTAATACACTTGAGCCTCTCCAGATGTGCTACTACCGATCACCTTTCTGCTGAAATACTGCAGTTTGAATTATAATCCCCTTCAGACGTTTTTTATGTCATGTTGTTCTCATCATTTGGTAACAAATCAAATCAGGGTATGATGACGTGTGCGGGTCACGTGTCCGGACGCGATGTTCCTATGGCGAGCTCTTCCCGAGGATATGAATGTGTGACATCAATAATTCAGTTTGCACTAGTTAAAACTATAGATTTCTACTAGTAACACTTGCAGTTTTTTCATATCAGGAATGAATTTTCCACGAGCAAAAATGCAAATTCTTGCTATCAACAATTGAATTTCAAACTAGTGTCGATATCTTGCATTTTCACTATAGGCTTCCATTCAAATCCCACTGATATCAGGAACTCAGTTTTCACTAAATGTTAATTCTTGATAACTATAAATGTATTTTAATATGTAACATTTGGTATTTCTGATATCAGTATAATTTCTACTATCTAAAATGGCTTTCTTACTCGTAACAATTACAGAAATTAACTTTGTTACTAATGACAGTGGAATTATTGCTATCAAAAATTAACATTTTTACTAGTAGCAATTAAATTGTTGATATCAAGAGCAGACATTTGCGCTGGTAATCAATAATAAAGGTTTTTACTAGGTGCAGTGTGTAATATTTATGAGGATTTATGGACAGAAATGCAATATAATATCCATAACTATGTTTTCAGTGGTGTATAAAGACTGTTATGTGTTATTTACCTTAGAATGAGCCGTTTCTATCTACACACACTGCGGGATCGTTACACTCTACACACCGTTTCTCTCAGACGAGCACATCTTTGTCCTGTGTGGGCCATCTTTCTACGTCCTGTGACGGTCCTGTGTGGGCCACCGTAGCTTATCTACGGAGCGCTAGCTACTCTGCCGTCTCAGACGAGCACATCTTTGTCCTGTGTGGGCCACCGTAGCTTCTCTACAGAGCACTAGCTACTCTGCCGTCTCAGACGAGCACATGTTTGTCCTGTGTGGGCCACCGTAGCGTCTCTACGGAGCGCTAGCTACTCTCTGCCGCCTCAGACGAGCACATCTTTGTCCTGTGTGGGCCACCGTAGCTTCTCTACAGAGCGCTAGCTACTCTGCCGCCTCAGACGAGCACATCTTTGTCCTGTGTGGGCCACCGTAGCTTATCTACGGAGCGCTAGCTACTCTCTGCCACCTCAGACGAGCACATCTTTGTCCTGTGTGGGCCACCGTAGCTTCTTTACAGAGCACTAGCTACTCTGCCGCCTCAGACGAGCACATCTTTGTCCTGTGTGGGCCACCGTAGCTTATCTACGGAGCGCTAGCTACTCTCTGCCGCCTCAGACGAGCACATCTTTGTCCTGTGTGGGCCACCGTAGCTTCTCTACAGAGCACTAGCTACTCTGCCGCCTCAGACGAGCACATCTTTGTCCTGTGTGGGCCACCGTAGCTTCTCTACGGAGCGCTAGCTGCTCTCTGCCGCCTCAGACGAGCACATCTTTGTCCTGCCACCGTAGCTTATCTACGGAGCGCTAGCTACTCTCTGCCGTCTCAGACGAGCACATCTTTGTCCTGTGTGGGCCACTGTAGCTTCGAAAGGAAGGGGTGAGCGGTGAACGGGTGCAATTCACTCAAATTTACACACTGCACCTTTAACTAGTGAAAATGTAAATGTTGATATAAAGAATTCATATCCTTTGAATTATTAAAAGTCAAAACAGCTTGCCATAATGTTCCCGCGTTTGTGTTTCTCTTCCACCGATCAACAGTGTTACGACTCGAGCCACTGTTCAGAAATACACACATTACAATCAAACACAGCAAATAAGATTGCACTGAAGAGTTGCGTCTCCAAACCCAGAGCTGCCTATGTAGACAGCATTCAGAAGATGCTCCCTAGTCAGGGCTCCGTCATTACCTCACCCTTAACTAGTAAGTAAATACTGTAGCGTGTTTGAACCATGCCATAGTAAAGACACTGCAGTAAATTGTAGTATATTATTTACTACACATTCATTTATACTACAGCATATTGTAACTATTGTTAAACTACAGTAAATACTGAGGTATACTACAATTTACTGTAGTATCTTTATTTTATTATGGTTCAATAACATGAACCATACATGTGATAATCTCAATATTTCCATGTTTAATTTCACACAGACACATCAGTCAGAAGCACACAGTTTATGTTTATTGGTATAATAATCAAAGATATTAGCGTCACAGGCGGCGGTGTCATAACTCGCCTCATATTAGAGTGAAAAACACAGTAATACATCAGAATATCAGTTTTACAGGATTATGTAAACATGATCAGAAACAACTCACTGTTAAACAATAAAGACGATCATCCGTCCCAAACATGACATTCACAGTAAATCAAACGGAGACGCTCAATAACACTGAGATCAGCACTGGATCAGAGCTGCTGTTCCTCACAAACATCATCACCTGATCCCGTATGAGCGGAGGACATTCGGCTGGTTCTGGGGTCATGCATCACACACACTAAAACACAAGAGGATGAGGAGGGACAACGATCACAAAACAAACTCAAGTTCTTCATCTCTCTAGACCTTCACTAGTGTCACAGCGGTCAACATGAACTCTGACTGACGACAGGACACGCGTGTGTGTGTGTGTGTCTCAGGACGCGTCCGTGCCGAAGAGCAGCAGCAGCTCGTGACACATGACGAAGCTGAAGAAGTACACACACAGGTCGGAGAACACGTGGCTCATCTTCCTGTAGGTGTCCATGGAGCGGCTGATGACCTCAGCGGGGATCCCGGACAGCAGCAGAGCCGCGGTCAGCACCGTCGTCTGGCTCTTCCTCTCCACCTGACGGAGACACACTCATTAATATCTCGTTTACGTTACTGACATTAATATCTGAGGTACTGGTGAAACCAGCCGTTATGAGGCAGCGTCGTTGAGGTTTTATTATAGCTATTATTCACTGAACTCTCTTCAGGCGCTGTAGTATCACTGCGCCGCTGCACCCGTGGTACGGCAGCAGCTCCGTGATCATCACGCAGGAATGAGAGTACAGTCCCTAGCCATATCGGCCTAGAACATCACAACTTTTCTTTCATTTTCCGCCAGACCCGGAGATCGGCCGAATGGATTCCAAAGCGGTCAAACTCAGCTGTTCAACTCTAGGGGCGCTGGACAATCAGCTATTTTCTAAAATAGTGGCGTGTTCCTTTAAATAGGATTATATAATTATGAATTCTTATTTCTGTATATCAAGTTAAACTGGACAAAGAAAGTTTAAAATAACTCTGAACAGCTTGAATTTGAAGGCTTTACCCAGAGAAAGGCAAACAAATGTTACTAGCATGATTTAGCACAATGCTAACATTTTTTAGCATGTTGCTAGCATTACTGAACAGGTTGCTACCATAAATTAACATGTTGCTAATATGTTTTAACACGCTGATAGCATTAATTAGCATGTTTTAAGACATTGATATCATAAATCAACACGTTTCTAGCATGAATTAACATGTTGCTACCATGTTTTCTCACACAGATAGCATTAATTAACATGTTTGCTATCATGCTAACATGAAATTTTCATGCTTTAACATAGTTAACATGGATTAGCATGTTGTTGATGTTTTTATCACATTGTTAACATGATGAAACGTTAACAACATGTTAATTCATGTTCATTTATGTTGGCTAACATGTTTTAACATGCTGCTAACACGAATTGCCATATATTTTGATAATTTAACATTGCTGACATGAATCAGCATTTGTTGCTAGGACGTTTTAACATTGAAAACATAGTATTTTGCTAACATGTTTTAACATTGCTAACATGAATTAGCATGTTTTAACACTGCTTGCATGAATTAGCATGTTTGTTAACATGTTTTAAAGTGTTGCTAGCATTAATTAACATGTTTTAACACTGCTAGCATGAATTAACATGTTTGCTAACATGTTTTATAATGTTGCTAACATAAATTAGCATGTTTTAACACTGCTAACATGAATTAACATGTTGCTAACATGTTTTATAATGTTGCTAACATAAATTAGCATGTTTTAACACTGCTAACATGAATTAGCATGTTGTTAACATGTTTTAAAGTGTTGCTAGCATTTAATTAACATGTTTTAACATGTTGCTAACATGTTTTAACATAAATGTTGCTAACATAAATTAGCATGTTTTAACACTGCTAACATGAATTAACATGTTGCTAATGTTTTATTGTTGCTAACATAAATTAGCATGTTTTAACACTGCTAAATGAATTAGCATGTTTTAACATGTTTTACTAGCATGTATGAATTAACATGTTTGCTAACATGTTTTATAATGGCTAACATAAATTAGCATGTTTTAACACTGCTAATGAATTAACATGTTGCTAACATGTTTTATAAACATGTTTTTTAACATTTTAGCATGTTGTTAACATGTTAACTAGCATAAATTAGCATGTTTTAACACTGCTAACATGAATTAGCATGTTTTACATGTTCAACATGTTTTATAATGTTGCTAACATAAATTAGCATGTTTTAACACTGCTAACGTGAATTAACATGTTGCTAACATGTTTTATACACTGCTCATATTTGTTTTGTCACATCATGAATTAACATGAGCATGTTTTATCTCAACATAAATTCA
>CM031963.1:34509559-34537059 GCA_018749465.1 Paracanthobrama guichenoti
CGTCTTTCGGTCGTGACAAAAGGCAACACAATCCATTATTTGGGGGAAATAAACACAATTTTAGCACAGTTATGCACATCATTAGTGTTTTAGTATGCGGGTTAAATTCTGTAATGTGATGGGGTCGCTACCGAACAGGCGCCGTCTGTTTGCGTTACGATCAATGAAGTGTACAAGGAGGCTCTGGGAGCACGCAGAATTTACTTTTACATGAGGATTTATTAAACTCTTATGTCCGTGACATGAGTGTTAACTCTCTGGCAGCAAGCACACAACTGAACTCTCTATGGCTAATTTGCATAGACTGTAATGACAAGTGCTACAGCCAATAAGATACATTGCCTCTGCCATATGATTGGTTCATGGCAAAACATAAGAATACTACACCGTCACGACCTGGGGATGTTTCATTCCCTCAGACTCTTGGACACTTCTTGCCGTTGACTTCGCTTATAAGAGGACGGTGCTTTCACTCGATCACCGTCCACGATCTGGCAATTGAGGAGTGTCACGCATGTGGTGGACCCGTGGAGCTCCTGGACACGCACTAGCGGACGTACAGCAGTCCCCGTCCAGGTCATCTGGAGCCTGTTTGAGGAAGCAGAGGTCGATCTGTTGGCCTTGGAGAAGAGCACTCAATGCCCGCTGATCTTTACTCCAGCGTGTGCTCCTCCAGAGGGACGTGTGTTATCAAGCCGCTCTACGCCTAAACTAGTGCTCAGATCGGGTCCTGGAGAGCCACTGTCCTGCAGTTTAGTTCAGACCCTGATCAAACACACCTGAACAGCTAATCAAAGGTCTGAAGGGTTACCTGAGTTTGATCAGGGTCTGAGGGTTACCTGAGTTTGATCAGGGTCTGAGGGTTACCTGAGTTTGATCACGGTCTGAGGGTTACCCGAGTTTGATCAGGGTCTGAAGGGTTACCCGAGTTTGATCAGGGGTCTGAAGGGTTACCCGAGTTTGATCAGGGTCTGAAGGGTTACCCGAGTTTGATCAGGGTCTGAGGGTTACCCGAGTTTGATCAGGGTCTGAGGGTTACCCGAGTTTGATCAGGGTCTGAAGGGTTACCCGAGTTTGATCAGGGTCTGAGGGTTACCCGAGTTTGATCAGGGTCTGAGGGTTACCCGAGTTTGATCAGGTCTGAGGGTTACCCGAGTTTGATCAGGGTCTGAGGGTTACCCGAGTTTGATCAGGGTCTGAGGGTTACCCGAGTTTGATCAGGGTCTGAAGGGTTACCCGAGTTTGATCAGGGTCTGAAGGGTTACCCGAGTTTGATCAGAGTCTGAAGGGTTACCCGAGTTTGATCAGGGTCTGAAGGGTTACCCGAGTTTGATCAGGGTCTGAAGGGTTACCTGAGTTTGATCAGGGTCTGAAGGGTTACCCGAGTTTGATCAGGGTCTGAGGGTTACCCGAGTTTGATCAGGGTCTGAAGGGTTACCAGAGTTTGATCAGGGTCTGAGGGTTACCCGAGTTTGATCAGGGTCTGAAGGGTTACCAGAGTTTGATCAGGGTCTGAACTAAACTCCTCCAGCACCGGATCTGAGGAGCCCTGAGCAACAGACGTGTCTCATGGGAGTTCGGCTTCTCTCTGGGTTTGGAGTAAAGGGATGTTTGTCTGGTCTTCTCAGAACATCTTTGCTGGATTTTACAACCCCAAGATCCTCCCCTGTGAACGGAGTGGTCACGGTCCAGTACCTGGCTCTATTCTGAGACTCCGGCCCAGACACTTTGATTGGGGACTGTGGCGTGAGCCTGATTTCTGTCATCTTGTTTATTAACTGCTGTCACTACTTCATCTGTGGCTCTTGTGAGTACATCAGCCTTGAGTCTGCTCCGCTCCTCGCCCTGTTATCGGCTGGGAGTGTCATTCGGTCAGATCTGTTCACTGTGCTTACAGGGGGTCTGATGCTGTTTCCTGCACTCTGCCTCATTCACACTGTTCAGGAGCTGATTCTCATGATAAACGTATTTCTGTGCCAAATACACTCCTTCAGGAAAGTTTCAGAAAGTTTTTTCTCCCCGAGTATGGCCCTGTGTGACGTCATAAAGGGTGGAACTCCTTATATGGGCACTTCTCCCGGCTGAGCACACACACAAGCTTCGTTCGGGTTACGGGAGCCGTCGGTGGCGCTGGCGTTGTGTTTTTAGACACAAGATCAACAATGACACTAAAGAAGTGTTTCTGCTGTTAGGGAAAGATCACCTTGTTCAGCTTCCCAAATAACCCAGTGTTAAGGGAACAGTGGATGCAGTTTGTGTTTCCGGAGTTCTGCTAGTGTGTGTGTTTGTTCCCGCTCATGAGTGGAAACCGCAGGCAGAGAGTGAAACTGCAGCAAATGTGTGTTTTGCTGCCCATAAGTGCATATAATGTGTGTGTGTGTGTGTGTGTGCTTGTGTGTTCCCCTTTAGCTCCGCCCACTGCACGCCTCCATGAGCTCGGCTGTTTTCTGAAAGAATCGGTTCAGTGTATCTGCCTTTTATAAATATGATAAAGACTCTTGGGAGATATGAAGGATCACCACTACTCTATAGATACTCCAGATGAACACGAGACTGGCACAAACTGTGTGTGTTATGACTCTTTAAGTTGTGTAACGATGGGTTCAGTATCCCCATATGGACTTGAAAGGGAGTGTCTCCAGTTACTCTCATGACCTCGGGAGGGAATGAGATGCTGTTCAGACTTCAGTTTTAGAGATCCTTCTTCAGCTTTCGAAAGAGTCTGAGGGAACGACGATGAGCGCTGACCGAATATATGATGGCTCCGCCCCTCGCTCTTATGCTCACACGCCATTGGCCAGTGCAGGTTTATCAGGGCGGTTTCCTCATGATCAGCTGACACGTGAGCAGACGTACCCACAGCATCGGAGAAAACACACACTCAATGATTCAGTAGAGCTCATGCGAGGCTTCCTCTTTAATGATCAGTTCATTCCTTCAGAAAGTTCACATGTACAAAACTGCATTTACAAAGAACAGCTCCAACACGTGTGCCAAAATGAGCCGAGGAAACCAGGATTGCTTTAATCATTTATAAAAATATTACCCAAGAGCCATCACTGACCGGGTCTCTTCATTCAGACAGTCATGTGATGTGTTCTGTTCTCTCTGCTGTGTTTATAGGTCACATGTCCTCTGCTGATTTAAACATAACATCTCTTCACGGCGGAAAATAATTAAAGTCCCAAGCCGGTTATTTGTCTTTATCATCTCGCATCATCTGAATAAAGTTTACTAACATGATCAATCTTTTGACTATAATATGTTTATCAATATACATGTTTCTATAATGTCATAGAACACGACATACCCACAATGCATCTCTTCCGCACACATTGCCTTGACTGCTACACTGAACAGAAGTGTGTGAGGAATTATCAATCGCACTCATTATAAAGGTTGTAAGAAAGTCATAAGAAACAATTTTTCCTACATTTTCATTTTTTTTTTTAGTAAAAGGCAATAAATTAGAAATGCTGTGCGCTCAGCCTGCACACACACACACACACACTGACGGTGTGTGTCGGCACAAACACGCCTCACTCCTGCTGTAGTGTCACACACCGGCGCTTTGACGCTTCACTTGCAGATCTGCTGTTGCAGGTGCAGCAGGAACTCATAGTACGACAGCGCAGATTCACTGAGGTCTTCAATCAGGTTCTGTAGGAAATCAGCCTTCAGCGGACTCTCATCTCTGGAAGCAGAACAGACATTCAGCAACAGCTTCAACATCACATCAGCATCGAGACTGAAGACAAAACTTTACATGCCACTGACATCTGATAACACTTTATACATACACCGATCAGGCATAACATTATGACTAATATTGCGTCGAGGCATGGCCTCCACTAGAGCCCTGAAGGTGTGCTGTGGGATCTGGCACCAAGATGTTAGCAGCAGATCCTTTAAGTCCTGTAAGTTGTGAGGTGGGGCCTCCATGGACCGGACTTGTTTGTTCAGCACATCCCACAGATGCTCAATTGAATTGAGATCTGGGGAATTTGGAGGCCAAGTCAACACCTCAAACTCGTTGTTGTGCTCCTCAAACCATTCCTGAAGCATTTGTGCTTTGTGTCAGGAGCATTATCCTGCTGGAAGAGCCACAGCCACCAGGGAATACCGTTTCCATGAAAGGCTGTACATGGTCTCAACAATGCTTCGGTAGGTGGTGCGTGTAATGTATGGACGGTGCTCATAAATGATCAACGGACCAATACTTTGATTATTTATAATGACTCGAACAAGACCGGCGCCGTGAAGTCTACAGACTGACAGGTTAACGGCCCTAAAAGAACACAAACCAGCCTCGTGCAGGCCACCAGAGACTAAATAACAGCCCCCCACCCTCACACATACCAAAGGACATCCGAATAGATTATATGACTTTTAACTTAGGTATTTTTCATTTAGGTGTGCTGTTCCCTGTATGTATGCATGCTTTTTGTTATAACCATTTTAGATGTGTTTGATAGGTTAGAAACTTATAGCCAGTGAATGCTTAAGGAAGGATGACGTCAATCCTCGCCGTTCCTTTAATTCCTAAGTTAAACTCCCCATGCTTGGTCTCGAAATCTTTGTCTCTCAATTTGTAGACCGCCTATGTGCGTTGTGTGGTACTATGATGCATCAAACTCTTTCTTTTATGCCAAAACCCCAAAGTCTGCTTATCTAAGAAAGCCATGAATATGTTAATGAGGCGAGACCCCAAGACAAAGGAAGATTTCGCTTCTGAGTTCCTTCGCTCTGATTGACTGTTCCGACAAAGAGGTGTGCCCCAGAATGGCCCTTTTAAGACGGCTCTACAAACGCTTCTTCGGTCTCTCTTCTCTTTGCTCTTCTCCTTGCCCTCTTCGTCTCCTCCGCTCTCTTCGCCTTCTTCGCCATCTTCCAACGGATCTCATCACACAAAGGAACCAAAGTTGAATTTCCCACGGACTCCAAGGACACACCCTGCAAGATTCAAACACGGACCGGATCGCAGAATTTCCTACACGCACGAACTCGCGATCAAGGAAACATATGCAAGTATCCCTTAAGCTGTCGTTATAAAGTCTTGAGCTTATACCAATAAGTTGGACTGATTTCTTGCTTGTGCTCATAGGTTGTGTCTGTAATAACACAATTTCCTTGTCTCTCTCTCTCTCACACTCTCTCTCTCTCTCTCCTTCCTTCTTTCAGTTAATTTGTGTATGTTTGTTTATTGTTTGTTGATTTATTAAAAAAATATATATATTCATACGTGATTGCGCTTGAGTTGCTCATACATAGGTCCCTTTACGTTGAACCGAATTCCTGTTACAAATTAAAAGAAAGATACTTCTCCTGGCCAGAGAAACGCTGTTTAAGAGTTATTAAAAGGTAGATATTTGGTGGACAATTATCCGTCCTTTGAACTCAATTCTAGAATCAAAGAAATTTCTAAAAGTTGAATCAAGCCCTAGATATTAATAATTGTTATAACTGCTATAATCAACTGTTAATATCCAAATTCCCCTCTGTGTGGATCTGTGCATATTTGATCGTAACACAATTAAACGCATGCATAAATCCCGCACCATTTCCCCTGGGGCTCGATATCGCTACATACGTGTCAAAGGAACATCCACATGGATGGCAGGACCCAAGGTTTCCCAGCAGAACATTGCCCAAAGCATCACACTGCCTCCGCCGGCTCGCCAGTTCCACTACTTTCATCATAGTGCATCCTGGTGCCATGTGTTCCCCAGGGAAGCCACGCGGGATGTAAAAGAACACGTGATTCCTCAGACCAGGCCACCTTCTTCCATTGCTCCGTGGTCCAGTTCTGATGCTCACGTGCCACTGTTGGTGCTTTCGGCGGTGGACAGGGGTCAGCATGGGCACCCTGACTGGTCAGCGGCTATGCCGCCCCATACGCAACAAACTGAGATGCTCTGTGTATTCTGACACCTTTCTATCAGAACCAGCATTAACTTCTTGAGCAGTTTGAGCTCCAGTAGCTCGTCTGTTTGATCGACCACACGGGCCAGCCTTCGCCCCCACGCATCAATGAGCCTTGGCCGCCCATGACCCTGTGTCCGGTTCACCACTGTTCCTTCCTTGGAGCACTTTTGATAGATCCTGACCACTGCAGACCGGGAACACCCCACAAGAGCTGCAGTTCTGGAGATGCTCTGACCCAGTCGTCTAGCCATCACAATCTGGCCCTTGTCAAACTCGCTCAAATCCCTACGCTTGCCCATTTTTCCTGCTTCTAACACATCAACTTTGAGGACAAAATGTTCACTTGCTGCCTAATATATCCCACCACCCACTAACGTTGTGTTATGTTATGCCTGATCGGTGTACATGTTGCATTTGATGTTGATTTGATTAACAGCCATAAAATACTTTCAGTTGAAGTCTTTGTAAAAAAAACAAAAAAAAACCAAAAGCAATAGTGAAGATTAGTTAGAGTGAGTTTCAGACGACGCCTCTGACCTGATGACGTGCAGGACGGGGTGGAACGGCCGGCGCTCTCTCAGCCAGTCGATCAAAGCTCGGATTCGGGAGGATTCTGCCGTGTCCAACTCTGGGAGCTGATTCTGTGGAAACAACACCGTCAGACACTCGGATTCTCTCATCACAGGCCAGTCAGAAGACACACACACGTACACTCTCCCACGTACGTACACGTATACACACACACACACACACACTCGCGCTCTCACACATGTACATGTATACACACACACACACTCACTCACTCACGTACACAGACTCATGTACACACAGACTCATGGACGCGCGCTCTCCCGTACACACAACGTACACGTACTCTCACGTACACACTCTTGCGCACTCTCACTCTCTCTCATGCTGATAAATCTAACATTAATGTTAAGATATGCTTCTAGTTTTAATAATTTAAACAGGCCTTTGAAGTTTGGGCAAAAAGTTGCTTACGTGGTGTTGGCGCACACGCCACACACACACGCACGTACACAGTACACACACGCGTACACACACACACGCCCACGTACACAGTACACACACGTCAGTGGCTGCAGTGTGAGCTCCGTTACCATGATCGGAGGAACTGCGGCGTAGCTCTCCACTCCCAGCACTCGCGTCAGGAACACTGGGTTACAGTTCCTTCCAATCCAGAGATACAGGACCTGAAAGAGAGCATGTGCGCCGCATTAACAACTGCATGGAAGAGAGAGTTCACAGAGAGTTAAACGGCTGGAACGCTTGAGTCTGATTGGTCGGTGGCTAATGACATATAGCAACTCAAAATCAATATGTACTATGTAAAGTAAACAAGCGCAGGCAGGGGTTTATAACATGCGTGTCTGTACTCACTGTGCCGCAGTCCATGAGAAAGGCCCCGTCCCGGCTCAGTTTCTCCACGGACAGCTGCAGCGCTCTGGGCTGAGGGATCGTGCGGTCACTGACGTTCAGCGCCCCCTGTGTGAGAGAACATGTGTATAAAGCTCTGTATTAAACGTGACGCAAACATTTCCATATCGTTTACTCATCTCTGTCGAGTGTGGAGATGGAAGTGCAGCACATATTTACATATCTATCTAAACACTGCCAGCAGGATGATTTCTAACAGTATAATCGCTGAAATGACATCTCTAACTTTATCGTTTTTATCTCTGGGAGGGGAATGACGCTGGACTTGGCCTTGTGTCGTGTTTCACACTGACGGTCGTTGAGTGCGGCTGACTGATGAATCCTAACCAAATCACTAAATCAGGCCCTTTGACGTTTTCAAGACTGCTCTGACAGACACTCACCTCGTCGCTCAGGTCATCCACTCGGTACAGGCCTGGGTGGACCATGAGCATGAGATACACCAGCGGCTGGCACTTCAGCTGACACATGGAGAACATGCGCTCGTCCAGCCTGGTGCTGGCGCTCGTCCGGAAGGCTTTCTGAAAGACAAGAGCGAGCGTCTGGGGTCAGCGTGTGATGGCGGTGTGAGGGCAGAGCTCAGCGGTCAGGCGGACGTACGTGTTTGAGCAGGGCCAGGATGTAGAGCGGGAACAGGCGCAGGCAGGCGGGAGCCAGGAGACCTGGCTGCTGGATGCTCAGTACCGACGAGCGGTATGACGCCAGCGTGTCAATGGCTGCGTTGATCAGGGCGTCCCGCGCGTCACCCAGACTGGCCGTCACACAGCGGTCCACAGCTGAACGAGAGCACAAAACACGTCAAACTATCACCCTCAGGAACGCAGGATCAGATGAAGACGAGGGGACAGACATACCCATGCTGGCCAGCAGAGCCGTGATGGCCTGAACATCAGCTCCGGCAAAGATGTCGGTTAGAGAGTTGACCACCGGCAGACACAGCGTGTGCACTCGAATCCTCCTCTCGCCTGCAAGAGCACAGAGAGACACATCGTGAGCGTCACATGACAGCAGAACACATGCCAGCGGATCACACGACCTCAGCCGGACCTTTGCTGGACGTGTAGAGCAGCGCGGCATGGAAGGAAACCATCTGCAGGTCCAGCAGGTTCTCCTCGATCGACATCTGCACGGCGAAGCCGGCGTCAGGGTTCACGCTGGCCAGAGACAGCAGATCCGTGGAGCGCACGAAGAAGTTCCCGTGGAACGTGTGTATGGACAGGCCTGGAGAAGACAACAAGCGTTAGTGACGAACAGAGCACACTCTGAGGTGTGGCGTACCGGACTGCGGTGACCTTTGGTGCAGCGTATCCTCATGACGGCCTCGAAGCCGATCTTGCGCGTCAGATACCTCTTCAGATCCTTCTGGAAGCGCTCCGTCTGAGGGGGGCTGTGCTGCTTGTGGTACGACGGGTAGTAATACACATTTCCTGCTGAGTATCTGGATATACAACCTTCAGGAAGAGACCCAGATGACAACTCTTTAGACATTGATACGTATATTTCATGTGACAATCTGCTGTACGGTTATAAAGATCTCACTGATGTACTCTACGTAAATATCAGCGTATGTTTTGCTCAGCTGAGCTGTTTTTCCTCCATACTCTCACTATATCAGAGAATATGAATCAAATATGACAGATCAACTGGCACTGACACACACTACTTTTATATACCCATTTCCTTTTACTATGAAGATGCATATGAATTAGAGATCTATTTGCTCAAAATGAGGCTTTCCCTTGAATTAGCCTATTCGCCAAGTTCAAGGGTCTATAAAAAAAGACTATTACAGTAAAAAGTGTTCAAAATGTGCCTTTCCTTAGGGTAGTAGCTCTAATATCCAGGCTTAATGTCAAATTTAACGCATCCTCTGTGGTGACGGAGAAACCTTGACAGGAAATGGGCTGATGGCACAATACGGCTGTGTGCATTGGCCTATTCCCTAAGTTCAAAGGTCTATAATAAAGACTGGTACTGTCAAAAAGTGTTCAAAATGTGACTTTGGTTTGGGCAGTCGTCACATTTCAAGGCCTTAGGTCTGCTTTAACACTCTTTGCAGCCAGGAAATGGGCTGATGGAGCAATAGGTGGCTCAGTGTGTGAAACTGCAGTCAGTTAATGGTTTCTCATGCGCTCACGAAAGTCTGTATGCGTTTTATTTTTGCAAAGGCTCTGCAGTACAGTGCTAAGAATATCATAAGATATTTTTGCATAATGTGCACCTTGAGCTCATTCAGTCGTGAGTGAAGAATCACCGAACAGCTGCCATCAAAACACACCTTCTTCTACATTCATTTCATTAAATTCTTAATTTTCTATTATAGAAATGAGGCAAAAGTCTGGAAATGCACATATTTTTCCAGACCTGGAAATTCCATACTTTTCCCAAACTGCGCAGGAACCATTGTTATTAAAGGGCGGCTACACACGCGAGCCTGAACCGGCCGGACCATACAGCACTTCCTCAACCAGTTAACTGTTAGTGACTGACCTAGAGAGGAAAGGTCACAGTACTGAGCGCTGAGCAGGAACAGATCCACCGCCACATGATGACCAGAACAGTCCAGAGCCAGCTTCTTATAGAAGTCCGTCGCAGGACTGAGATGCTGGACCTCCTGCAATGGAAACCATAAACATTAAAGACGTCACGAGAGAGACTCAAGCACTCAAAACTTGCATGATGAACTTTTATAAAAGTAATAAAGTGTTGTAAAGTTAAAAGCCGTCAATGACTGATCAATCAATCAAATGATGTGTCTGAGACCTTGGGCGCCGCTTTCTGGTTGGGCTCTTCTCTGGGTTTGAGGGCTCCGATGCCCACGGTGGGCAGTTGCGTCTGGAAGACGGACATGCGTCCACCGGTGGGCGACAGCAGCTTAAACGCGGCCTGCAGCGCCGGACCCAGACCCGACTGAGTCTCCATCGTCCTGCTGAACATCTGCGGCAGACTCGTCAGCAGATCCTGGACCAGCTGCAACACAACACACGTCACATGCTTTACTCCAGCGAACCACTGATAAGAGCCACCGCCGAACACCCGCTCACCTCTTTACACTCGTTCAGGTTGACTAAAAGGCTGTCCGGAGTCGGTATGAACACATCTGCGGGAGGAAAAGACGAGAGCCGTCAGTTCACTGTAGATCTACTGTGTGTGGGGCTGATGGGAACGAGCAGGTTACCGTCGATGTCTGACACGATGAGCATCTGCGGTTGTGAGAGTCCTTCCTGGAGGTTGTAGAAATGGATGGTGCTGTCAAACGTGATGAAGCCGATCTTCGTCCGAGTGTCTCCGGGAAGCCTTCAGGGAAAACACACATTGATCAGTGAGCTCAACAGCGAGCGGACAGAGGCTCAACGGTGCTCACTTACGAGTCAAGGTTGTCTAGAAGCGACTGACAGACCACATCCAGATAGCCTGTCTCCACCGCGTTGTGAGACACGTCGAGGACGAACAGGTAGACGGCGGGCTGTGGCGGCCTGAGCTGCAGACAGAAGAGATCGCTCACGTCATGTGTGTGTGTGTGTGTGTGTGTGTAAACATGTGCCCCTGCCAAGTCAATCTCACGGGTTTATCTGTGGCAATAGCCAACAACACATTATAAGAGTCAAAACGATCCATTTTTCTTTTATGCCAAAAATCATCAGGATATTAAGATCATGTTCATGAAGATATTGTGTAAATGTCCTAGCGTAAATATATCAGAAATGTATTATTAGTAGTGATATGCAGTGCTAAGGACTTCATTTGGAGAACTTTAAAGCAGATTTTCTCAATATTTAGAGTTTTTTGCACCCTTTCCAGATTTTCAGTATGATTCCATCAAAGCACACATCAGTGGAGAGATGATTATTCAGCTTCAGATCAAAACATTGACCCGTATGATGGTTCTGTGCTCCAGGGTCACAACTATAGAGCAGTGTGTTATAATAAAATCATTACAATATCATGTGAAAACCGTGTTGAGCGGACCATACCATGTATTCTGACGGGGCGATGAACTCGATGGTGGCGTTCTGGACCTCTGGTCTTTTGTGAGGTGCTCCGTACGACCTGCTGACCGGATTATACATGAACTCCTCTGGAACTGATGGAAAACACAAATGTTCAGATCACTGTGAAGCCACTCGTGGCGCAGACCAGTGGACCGCCGCTCACCGTCATTGACTCGGTGACACAGATTGCACTTCCATCTCCGGGCGTCCACGAAGGTCACGAACGGGTTGATGTACGTCCGACATGAGCGACAGCGCACGATATTACTGGATGTCACCACGGGCAATTGCTGAAGAGAGAGTATGAAACTGTTTAATGGAAAGAGCTACACAAATAAAAGCATTTGGATATTTTTATAGTTCCTGTTCATCATTACTGAAT
Source organism: Paracanthobrama guichenoti (assembly GCA_018749465.1). Classification (NCBI taxonomy): domain Eukaryota; kingdom Metazoa; phylum Chordata; class Actinopteri; order Cypriniformes; family Gobionidae; genus Paracanthobrama; species Paracanthobrama guichenoti. The sequence continues at coordinate 34,521,317 of CM031963.1, forward strand.
GTAAACCAAGCGTTGTGAACTTCTCCTCCTGTGGAGCGACATGAGGGGAAATACATGAGTTTTAATTTCAGGGCTACACCTTTAGATGTCCCGCGAGCGAGCGGATGAAGACTTACGGAGAGATCTTTGAAGGGGTGCAGCAGGAGGCCGAGGGGAAGCTTGGCCTTGTTGAGCAGAGCCTGCGTCTGAGGGATGCTGGTCAGCGTGCAGCGGAAGACCCTGAGGATGAGACGCACGCGGTTAGAGACAGCACAACACTCGTATAGAGGACGCGTGAGAGGACACTGACTCTGGGCAGCAGTTGAGCTTCTGCAGGTCCTGCGGCAGGCACGGCGTAGGCGGCGTCACGGGCCCCGCGGGGAGGAGGCTGCGCTCCTGCAGGAGGTTGACCACACGAAGGGCCTCGGGCGGCTGTGACTGCAGGCTCATGGCCGCCAGAGATGGACTCAGCTGAGCGGCGCCAACAGACGGCTGGACATGCTGGAGGACACAGAACACACCCTTAGCTCGTCTTCAGACCTCACCACGCTGATCATATGGTGCGAGCGGTACCTGCGGGTAGTGCTGCGGTGGCGGCGCGGGAGGACTGTGGTAGGCTGGCTGGAGAGAGGGGTACGAGGAGCCCATCGGCCGGGTCATCTGTGCAGGCGGAGCCGGATACAGCCCTGCTTCAGCCACACAAACACACTCAGCTATTAGCATCACAGGACAAATAACACTTAAACGGTCAGTTCACCCATGTGTCGGTCCATCAGACCGTCGGTCATCGTCGGACACAAATGAAGATCCGAGAGCTCTGAGCCCTCCATAGACAGCAATGTGATTAACACTTACCTCACGTCAGAACGCCGGCTCACCATTGGCCGGCGCTGGTCACGTGCACCATGACGCATGCGTGTGACGCTGACGCAGGAGCTAGCCAATGATGAGCCGGCGTTCTGCTGTAGAACCCGGAAGTGCTGCACTGTTCACTACACCAACAGTGTAGGAGAGAGATTGATGAATAAAGTCGTTATTTGTGTGTGTTTTGTGCACTAAAGTATTCTCATCGCTTCATCACATTAATGCTGAACCACTGGAGTCACATGGACTAATTTAACCATGACGGTAGTTTCTAACAGTTGCATCCTTTATTAACTGTATATTTGTGTGTATATTCGGTTTCAGCCCGTCTGCTGTGCTTGGTGCAGGTGTGTCTTCTCTTGCGTAACAATTTCACAACGCTGAAGTCTTGAAACTATGCATTGATTTAAAGCAAGATCAGCGTTTGTGGTCAAATGTAGGTTTTGAATGAACCGTAGTAATGTGTGATATCACGGTCATACTCTTTAAACCGATCACTTCTCTGACGGATCAGACATTCAGGATCTGTCCTGTCACAGCACAACGGCTAAACAGCTCCAGACATGGGGACGGGGGAAAGCTAAGATAATGATACTGTCACTGGAATCATACAGGCCTACTAACAGTCTTTAGGTCTGAACATACATCAGCTCACAGAGGAAGCAGGAGCTCTTACCGTCGCTGTGATGGGCGAGAGGCGGTGGCGGGACGGCTGTGGCCGGCGGGACAGGGGGAGGCGGTGTTCCTCTCATGGCCGGCGGCGCTGCGAACACAGGGCCGTACGTTTGATGGGACGCCCTTACATTCAGGGCTGATGGGGCTGGAGCAGATCACACAGAGAGAACGACAGGATCAACACAATAAGGCTATAGACTTGTGCAACTAAATCAGTCTTTTAGAGTGTGACAGAATGACGCTCCTCCATCATGCTATCTGTGTGTGAGCAGAGGTCAAAGTTCCCTCCAGCGCTAAACGCCTGACCGGAGTGTTTTCAGATCCACCACAGGCTTCTTCACAAAAACACATATCCATTAACATTTCACATCTCGTACAGGCTTACACTTCAACACTCCTAATGAATGACTGGGACTGGGATTGCTTTAGCACAGCTGGGCTGACAATATTGTCATTGTACTTAAAGGGACAGTTCTGCCTCATGTTGTTCCAAACCTGTGTGAGTTTCTTTTGAAGAATGTTTGGCAATCACAGTGACTTCTGATAATGTTTTCCTGCTGAAGTCAGTGTCCGTCCACTCACCGGCATTCAACAAGAAACTTACAAGGAGGACAGAAGCTTCCTTTGTGGGTCAACTGTCCCTTTAAATCCCAAGAATCCATGCGTGTAGCTCAGACCAGTGTTAGCGCTGGTCTCGCGTGACGCGTGTGTGTGACGACTGTGGCCCGGCCCAGACCAGTGTTAGCGCTGGTCTCGCGTGACGACTGTGGCCCGGCCCAGACCAGTGTTAGCGCTGGTCTCGCGTGTTAGCGCGACGCTGTTAGCGCTGGTCTCGCGGCGACTGTTACGCTGGTCTCCCGGCCCAGACCAGTGTTAGCGCTGGTCTCGCGTGGCGGTTAGCGCTGGTCTCGCGTGTGACGTGTTAGCGCTGGTCTCGTTGCGACTGTGGCCCGGCCCAGACCAGTGTTAGCGCTGGTCTCGGCGTGGCGACTGTGGCGGCCCAGACCAGTGTTAGCGCTGGTCTCGCGGTGTTTACTGGTCTCGTGGCCCGGCCCAGACCAGTGTTAGCGCTGGTCTCGCGACTGTGGCCCGCCCCAGACCAGTGTTAGCGCTGGTCTCGCGTGACGACTGTGGCCCGGCCCAGACCAGTGTTAGCGCTGGTCTCGCGCGTGACGACTGTGGCCCGCCCAGACCAGTGTTAGCGCTGGTCTCCAGACCAGTGTTAGCCAGACCAGTGTTAGGTCTCGCGTGGCGACTGTGGCCCGGCCCAGACCAGTGTTAGCGCTGGTCTCGCGTGGCGACTGTGGCCCGCCCAGACCAGTGTTAGCGCTGGTCTCGCGTGGCGACTGTGGCCCGCCCAGACCAGTGTTAGCGCTGGTCTCGCGTGGACCACGACTGTGGCCCGCCCAGACCAGTGTTAGCGCTGGTCTCGCGTGGCGACTGTGGCCCGGCCCAGACCAGTGTTAGCGCTGGTCTCGGCGTGGCGACTGGCCCGGCCCAGACCAGTGTTAGCGCTGGTCTCGCGCGGACGACTGTGGCCCGGCCCAGACCAGTGTTAGCGCTGGTCTCGCGTGACGACTGTGGCCCGGCCCAGACCAGTGTTAGCGCTGGTCTCGCGTGGCGACTGTGGCCCGCCCAGACCAGTGTTAGCGCTGGTCTCGCGTGACGACTGTGGCCCGCCCAGACCAGTGTTAGCGCTGGTCTCGCGTGGCGACTGTGGCCCGGCCCAGACCAGTGTTAGCGCTGGTCTCGCGTGGCGACTGTGGCCCGCCCAGACCAGTGTTAGCGCTGGTCTCGCGGACGACTGTGGCCCGGCCCAGACCAGTGTTAGCGCTGGTGTGGCCCGGCCCAGACCAGTGTTAGCGCTGGTCTCGCTGCGTGGTGGCCGGCCCAGACCAGTGTTAGCGCTGGTCTCGCGGACGACTGTGGCCCGGCCCAGACCAGTGTTAGCGCTGGTCTCGTCTCAAGCGCGTGCCCAGACCAGTTAGCGCTGGTCTCACTGTGATCCACTGCGGCCCGCCCAGATTGGCGACTGTGGCCCGGCCCAGACCAGTGTTAGCGCTGGTCTCGTGGCCGACGTGGCCCCCAGACCAGTGTTAGCGCTGGTCTCGCGTGACGACTGTGGCCCGCCCAGACCAGTGTTAGCGCTGGTCTCGCGCGGGCGACTGTGGCCCGCCCAGACCAGTGTTAGCGCTGGTCTCGCGCGGACGACTGTGGCCCGCCCAGACCAGTGTTAGCGCTGGTCTCGCGTGACGCTGGTCTGTGGCCCGGCCCAGACCAGTGTTAGCGCTGGTCTCGGCGTGGACCAGTGTTACTGTGGCCCGCCCAGACCAGTGTTAGCGCTGGTCTCGCGTGACGACTGTGGCCCGCCCAGACCAGTGTTAGCGCTGGTCTCGCGTGGCGACTGTGGCCCGCCCAGACCAGTGTTAGCGCTGGTCTCGCGTGGATTTACTGTGGCCCGGCCCAGACCAGTGTTAGCGCTGGTCTCGCGTGACGACTGTGGCCCGGCCCAGACCAGTGTTAGCGCTGGTCTCGCGTGGCGACTGTGGCCCGCCCAGACCAGTGTTAGCGCTGGTCTCGCGTGGCGACTGTGGCCCGGCCCAGACCAGTGTTAGCGCTGGTCTCGTGGTGACTCGTGGCGCGCCCAGACTGTGTGGCCCGCTGGTCCCAGACCAGTGTTAGCGCTGGTCTCACAGCGTGACGACTGTGGCCCGGCCCAGACCAGTGTTAGCGCTGGTCTCGCGTGACGACTGTGGCCCGGCCCAGACCAGTGTTAGCGCTGGTCTCGGCGTGACGACTGTGGCCCGCCCAGACCAGTGTTAGCGCTGGTCTCGCGTGACGACTGTGGCCCGCCCAGACCAGTGTTAGCGCTGGTCTCGTGTGGCCCCAGACCACCGTGGCCCGCCCAGACCAGTGTTAGCGCTGGTCTCGCGTGGCGACTGTGGCCCGCCCAGACCAGTGTTAGCGCTGGTCTCGCGTGATTTACTGTGGCCCGGCCCAGACCAGTGTTAGCGCTGGTCTCGCGTGGACGACTGTGGCCCGCCCAGACCAGTGTTAGCGCTGGTCTCGCCCAGCGTGACGACTGTGGCCCGCCCAGACCAGTGTTAGCGCTGGTCTCGGCGGCGCCCAGACGACTGTGGCCCGCCCCAGACCAGTGTTAGCGCTGGTCTCGGTCTCGTGGCGACTGTGGCCCGCCCAGACCAGTGTTAGCGCTGGTCTCGCGTGACGACTGTGGCCCGCCCAGACCAGTGTTAGCGCTGGTCTCGCGTGGACGACTGTGGCCCGGCCCAGACCAGTGTTAGCGCTGGTCTCGCGTGATTTACTGTGGCCCGCCCAGACCAGTGTTAGCGCTGGTCTCGCGTGGCGACTGTGGCCCGCCCAGACCAGTGTTAGCGCTGGTCTCGCGTGACGACTGTGGCCCGGACCAGACGCTGGTCTCGTGGCGACGGCCCGCCCAGACCAGTGTTAGCGCTGGTCTCGCGTGGACGACTGTGGTCTCGCTGCCCGTGGCGCCCAGACCAGTGTTAGCGCTGGTCTCGCGGCGACTGTGGCCCGCCCAGACCAGTGTTAGCGCTGGTCCAGACCAGTGGCCCGCCCAGACCAGTGTTAGCGCTGGTCTCCACGACCGTGTTAGCCCGGCCCAGACCAGTGTTAGCGCTGGTCTCGCGTGGCGACTGTGGCCCGGCCCAGACCAGTGTTAGCGCTGGTCTCGCGTGACGACTGTGGCCCGGCCCAGACCAGTGTTAGCGCTGGTCTCGCGTGACGACTGTGGCCCGGCCCAGACCAGTGTTAGCGCTGGTCTCGCGTGACGACTGTGGCCCGGCCCAGACCAGTGTTAGCGCTGGTCTCGCGTGCGGATTTACTGTGGCCCGGCCCAGACCAGTGTTAGCGCTGGTCTCGCGTGACGACTGTGGCCCGGCCCAGACCAGTGTTAGCGCTGGTCTCGCTGCGTGATTTACTGTGGCCCGGCCCAGACCAGTGTTAGCGCTGGTCTCGTCGGTGACTGATGACTGTGGCCCCCAGACCAGTGTTAGCGCTGGTCTCGCGTGATGACTGTGGCCCAGACCAGTGTTAGCGCTGGTCTCGCGCGGATGACTGTGGCCCAGACCAGTGTTAGCGCTGGTCTCGCGTGACGACTGTGGCCCAGACCAGTGTTAGCGCTGGTCTCGCGTGGCGACTGCGCGACCAGTGTTAGCGCTGTGTGTGTGTGTGTGTGATGACTGTGGCCCAGACCAGTGTTAGCGCTGGTCTCGCGTGATGACTGTGGCCCAGACCAGTGTTAGCGCTGGTCTCACGTGGCGCGTGTGTGATGACTGTGGCCCAGACCAGTGTTAGCGCTGGTCTCACGTGGCGCACGTGTGTGTGTGATGACTGTGGCTCAGACCAGTGTTAGCGCTGGTCTCGCATGATGACTGTGGCCCAGACCAGTGTTAGCGCTGGTGACGCGTGTGTGATGACTGTGGCCCAGACCAGTGTTAGCGCTGGTCTCGCGTGATGACTGTGGCCCAGAACAGTGTTAGCGCTGGTCTCGCGTGACGCGTGTGTGATGACTGTGGCCCAGACCAGTGTTAGCGCTGGTCTCGCGTGACGCGTGTGTGATGACTGTGGCCCAGACCAGTGTTAGCGCTGGTCTCGCGTGACGCGTGTGTGTGATGACTGTGGCCCAGACCAGTGTTAGCGCTGGTCTCGCGTGACGCGTGTGTGTGTGTGTGTGTGTGTGTGTGTGTGTGTGTGTGTGTGTGTGTGTGTGTGTGTGTGTGTGTGTGTGTGTGATGACTGTGGCCCAGACCAGTGTTAGCGCTCGTGGCGTGTGTGTGATGACTGTGGACCAGTGTTAGCGCTCGTGGCGCGTGTGTGATGACTGTGGACCAGTGTTAGCGCTCGTGGCGCGTGTGTGATGACTGTGGACCAGTGTTAGCGCTCGTGGCGCGTGTGTGATGACTGTGGCTCAGACCAGTGTTAGCGCTGGTCTTGTGTGGTGTGTGTGATGACTGTGGCTCAGACCAGTGTTAACGCTGGTCTCGTGTGGCGCGCGTGATGACTGTGGCTCAGACCAGTGTTAGCGCTGGTCTCACGTAACGTATGCGTGCATGCAGCTCAGACCACTGTTAGTGCTGGTCTCGCATGTGTGATGAGCATAGCTCAGACCAGTGTTAGCGCTGGTCTCGTGTGGCGTGTGCGTGCATGCAGCTCAGACCACTGTTAGCGCTGGTCTCGCATGTGTGATGAGCGTAGCTCAGACCAGTGTTAGCGCTGGTCTCGTGTGGCGTGTGTGATGACTATAGCTCAGACCAGTGTTAGCGCTGGACTCACGTAACGTGTGTGTGTGGCACAGACCAGTGTTAGCGCTGGTGTGGCATGTGTGATGAGCGTAGCTCAGACCAGTGTTAGCGCTGGTCTCGTGTGGCGTGTGTGTGATGACTGTGGCTCAGACCAGTGTCAGCGCTGGTCTCGCGTGGCACGTGTGTGATGACTGTGGCTCAGACCAGTGTTAGCGCTGGTCTCGTGTGGCGTGTGTGTGATGACTATAGCTCAGACCAGTGTTAGCGCTGGTCTCGCGTAACGTGTGCGTGCATGCAGCTCAGACCAGTGTTAGCGCTGGTCTTGCGTGGCGTGTGTGTGATGAGCGTAGCTCAGACCAGTGTTAGCGCTGGTCTCGTGTGGCGTGTGTGTGATGACTATAGCTTAGACCAGTGCTAGCGCTGGCCTTGCGTAACGTGTGTGTGTGTGTGGCTCAGACCAGTGCTAGCGCTGGCCTTGCGTAACGTGTGCGTACGTATGTATGTGTGTGTGTGTGTGTGTGTGTGTGTGTGTGTGTGTAGCTCAGGCCAGTGTTAGCGCATGTGTGATGGCATACCATGCTGCAGGGCTGCCGGAGGCTGCATAGTGTTCTGGAAGACGGGAGGTGTGCTGGTGCCGCCGCTCACGTGGTTCCCCACAGGGGCCGGCGTGACTCCACTCCAGCCGCTGTGCTGTGGAGGATGCTGGGCATAGCTGCTGACAGGTGGCGGGGTGGCCGAGGCCTGAGGCGAGGCCCTGAGGCCAGGTGACGCGGGTGGAGCCACAGGAGAAGGCTGGTGCCGGCTGCTGTATACACTGGGTCCGGCCGGCGGAGGGCTTTTGGTTGGCAGGCTGTTCATGTAGCCCTGCAGCGGCGGAGCCATGAGGCCCTGAGTCGAGGGGTAAACACCAACGGGGTTCTGCGACGGACCTGCGGCACAACATTAAACAGTGTTACAAACCCAACCAAATCAATGATGCCTATTAGAAGAGCTACAGAGAACGCCGTGGGTTTAACAGCTCTGTAATCAGATTAGCTCTGGACACAGATCCACTGAATCTAATCTACACACAGAGCACTGGAGAAATGAGCAGTCTCACACTGATGAACCTGCGGTGAAGGCCTGATTAACACAATTACTCAGGCCTGTGTGGATTTAGACACCATTTTATGCATGATATGCTTCCGGAGTAAACACAAAGGACGTGGCTCAGAACACATCCGCCACGCCGGGACGGCTCACGGGAGTCGCGCTTAGATTCTGGAGACTCCGCCCCCTTCTGGAGCCACACCCCCTTCTGGAGCCACACCCCCTTCTGGAGCGCTCATGAAACACTCAACTTCTTTAATCCTTTCTGACAGTGATACGGAGTCTTAAATCTGTTACTCAGAACTTCACTAAACGTTATCTGCAGCACCTGCCATCCAATAATCTTTGTGCTTTGATACTTCTGATATGAAACTCGGTCAGTAAGTGTGTGTGTGTGTGTGTGTGTGTGTGTGTGTGTGTGTGTGTGTGTGTGTGTGTGTCAGATGAACCGCTCATCTATTAGTTACAGCAGCAAAGAAACATGAACATCAGAAGAAACATCATTAATCAGTGTTTCAACAGTCAATACACAGATTAATGTCACGTGATGTCACATTTACCTCAGAAAAGCATTCAGTGAACATAAACTCGTAATACACCAATTACATTTTCATTATATTATTACAGAACCTGTTGAATAATGTTTGAACACATCCGTCATGGAAACGTTATGACAGCAGCCGTTAAAATGATCTCAACGAATCAGTGGAAACAATTGTCATTAAAAACATGTCATAATAACGTTATTACTGTAACATCTGATCTGCTAAATCACACACAAGCAGCTTTTATTAGTTTTAACCTGTAATATGATAGTAATGCAGTTCTGACTCTGTACAGGGACTTGACCTGATATACAGCCGAGCGATCAGAACCGAATCGACTCCCAAGCGTGTGAATCGACTCGTGAAATCTGTGAATCAGAGCAACACCTGACACTGACAGATTCATGACCCAAACTCGCACCGAACCGCGTTCATGACTGATTTACTCTGACAGATCTGCTGACTGACTGAAGCGTCGCGTCATGAGGCGGCTCGACGCGTCCACTCAGCGAGTCGGTTCACCCGTGTGTTCGGATCATCTCTGAAGTTATGAACTTTACTCGGAGGGTTCTGGCCTTCATCGAGCGACGCGACGCACTAGAACGCTCTGGCTCGCGTCACTGAAGTGATCAAACGCTGAGGAACTCGGCCTGCGAGCGTCGCGAATCACTCGACGCGTTCGGACACGACAGCGGCGCGTTAAGCGAGTAATAACGCGTTCACTCACCGTTGGTGTACGAGCCTCCGGCGCCGTTCTGTGACGCGAAGCCGCTGCTGGACATCCTGGCCGACGCGCGGGTTCACTCGAAGCGATGAGCGACGGTGTGAGGCGATCACAGGCCCGCGGCTCCGGTCATTCTCTCGACGCGCTGCCTGTCTAACGTTACGCTCGCGAAGATAAACCAGCGCCTTCCTCTCAGCGGAAGTCCAGCGCGAGCTCTGAGGACGCGCATGCGCACTTGGTACACGTGGCATTTCCTGTGGAACCCGCTTTCGTCCGTGCTGGAAACTCGTCCCGTTTGTTTTATTGGGACATGTAGTTTCCATGTATAGACGTTTAACATCAAGCAGAAGTGGAGGATCTATATAACAGATCTTTTTATTTCTGCACACACACGTCTTCAGAATTATCAAAAAGTTATGAACAATTTACAATCAATGTCAAAATGATATAAAATCTTTAATGTTAGATTACTGTATAATTGTTATATGCGCTTTCATTTAAATTATTTAAAAAAGAAACAAAAAAGTGTGATGTTTAAAGGGACAGTTCACCCAAAAATGAGAATGACCCCATGATTTCCTCTCCCTCAACTCATCTTAGGTGTGTGACATTCTTCCTTCAGACGAACACAATCAGTTATATTAATAATGTCCTGGCTCTTCTGAGCTTAATACAATGATAGATAGATGCACTTTTATGATGAATAGATGCACTTTTATGATGGATGGATGCACGGTTATGATGGATAGATGCACTTTTATGATGGATAGATGCACTTTTATGATGGATGGATCCACTTTTATGATGGATAGATGCACTTTTATGATGGATGGATGCACTTTTATGATGATAGATGCACTTTTATGATGATAGATGCACTTTTATGATGGATGGATGCACTTTTATGATGGATGGATCCACTTTTATGATGATAGATGCACTTTTATGATGGATGGATGCACTTTTATGATGATAGATGCACTTTTATGATGGATAGATGCACTTTTATGATGGATGGATCCACTTTTATGATGATAGATGCACTTTTATGATGGATGGATGCACTTTTATGATGGATGGATGCACTTTTATGATGATAGATGCACTTTTATGATGGATGGATGCGCTTTTATGATGATAGATGCACTTTTATGATGGATGGATCCACTTTTATGATGACAGATGCACTTTTATGATGGATGGATGCACTTTTATGATGGATAGATGCACTTTTATGATGAATAGATGCACTTTTATAATGGATAGATGCACTGTTATGATGGATAGATGCACTTTTATGATGGATAGATCCACTTTTATGATGATAGATCCACTTTTATGATGGATAGATCCACTTTTATGATGGATAGATGCACTTTTATGATGGATGGATGCACTTTTATGATGGATAGATGCACTTTTATGATGGATGGATCCACTTTTATGATGATGCACTTTTATAATGGATAGATGCACTGTTATGATGGATGGATGCACTTTTATGATGGATAGATGCACTGTTATGATGGATGGATGCACTTTTATGATGGATAGATGCACTGTTATGATGGATAGATGCACTTTTATGATGGATAGATGCACTTTTATGATGGATGGATCCACTTTTATGATGATGCACTTTTATAATGGATAGATGCACTGTTATGATGGATAGATGCACTTTTATGATGGATGGATCCACTTTTATGATGATGCACTTTTATAATGGATAGATGCACTGTTATGATGGATAGATGCACTGTTATGATGGATAGATGCACTGTTATGATGGATGGATCCACTTTTATGATGGATAGATGCACTTTTATGATGGATAGATGCACTGTTATGATGGATAGATCCACTTTTATGATGGATAGATGCACTTTTATGATGGATAGATCCACTTTTATGATGGATAGATGCACTGTTATGATGGATGGATGCACTTTTATGATGAATAGATGCACTTTTATGATGGATGGATCCACTTTTATGATGATGCAGTTTTATGATGGATAGATGCACTTTTATGATGGATGGATCCACTTTTATGATGAATAGATGCACTTTTATGATGGCAGATGCACTTTTATGATGATGCACTTTTATGATGATGCACTTTTATGATGACAGTTGCACTTTTATGATGGATGGATGCACTTTTATGATGGATCCACTTTTATGACAGATGCACTTTTATGATGGATGTATGCACTTTTATGATGACAGATGCACTTTTATGATGGATGGATGTATGCACTTTTATGATGACAGATGCACTTTTATGATGGATGGATGGATGCAGTTTTATGATGGATAGATGCACTTTTATGATGGATGGATGGATGCAGTTTTATGATGGATAGATGCACTTTTATGATGGATAGATGCACTTTTATGATGGATGGATGGATGGATGCAGTTTTATGATGGATAGATGCACTTTTATGATGACAGTTGCACTTTTATGGACTTCAAAACAGAAACAGCCCGGATAATTATTATTATAACGCCGTTCGTCTGAAAGAAGAATGTCATATACACCTAAGGATGAGTAAATCATGGGCTAATGGTCATTGTGGGCTGAACGATCCCTTTCATCCCGTTGTTAATGCCGGTTGTTTCCGCGCCGGACGGGTTCGCTTGTGACGCAGAGCGGAAGTGGCGCCATTGCTGTGTGTCGTGGCTGTGAGCTGTGAGCGGAGTCTCTTCACTCGACTCGACTCCTGTATTCAGTCGTTCCGCCGCGTTGGGAAGAGCTGCCCTCACCTGTACACACACTCGAGGTGAGTTCTCATGTCCTCAGGTGTTCGGTCGTGTGTTTCTGTCCGCGGTCGGCGCCGGGTTCGCCTCTGCCGGGCGCTCGCGCTAAAGCTAACGGCGGATCTCCGCCGGACAGAGTTGTGTAACGCTGGAGTTCGCTTTATCAACACGAACATTACAGTAACAGCAGCGCGAGTGTGTTTTAATAAGGCAGTTTCCTCAGTCCGAGGTGTTAAAGCTGGGGTGGGGGGGGGGTGTGTGTGTGGAAGTGGCGTTAGCACTGTTAGCATCAGCAGTGACACGTATGGCGTTCCGAAGGGTCCAAAAATATGATTTTGGTACTTGTACTCGCCTCAATGAAAGTGACGTCTGCCGAACGTGACGTCTGCGTCTGCCGAAGTGACGTCTGCCGAACGTGACGTCTGCGTCTGCCGAAGTGACGTCTGCCGAACGTGACGTCTGCGTCTGCCACGTCACTCGTTCATTACTGAAAGGGGGTTTCAATAATGTGTGGAAATAACCCCCGAGGAAATGTACACAAACTGAGAAAGTCAGAAAGCGTTAACGTTAGTTTGTGCCCCACTGTGTTTACCTGTTTAGGCTATTTACTATTAACTGTTTAATAATTTGCTTAATCTTATTAACAGAGTAAGTTTTATCAGCAGTCTGTGTTCCTGCAGAGCGTGAGCTGAGCAGCTTTTCTGACCCGTATGAGCGGCTAGGCCTATGTTCTCTCAGACCTACAGAAACTAATTTACTTAAACACATGCTAACGGAATATAACGTTATAAATTATACATTTATATACATTAACTTTATTAATATTTCCCTTGTGGCCCATATATATGCTGTGAAAGGAGAAGTATTTTGTGTTAAATAAGTTGTTTTTGAAACGCCGTTCTTAATTTCCATAAGCGGAGTATTGCAGTGGTCAGATAGACTACAGGCTATTGGACTGATCATCATTGTTAAAGGCATTTTATTATTATTATTATTATTATTATTATTATTATTATTAGACCTAAATGTTTGCTTTTCGAGGGCAAATAATATCTATAATCTTTATGATGATCAGAGCTTGTGATGCCCTAAAGTATGAAATGATTATTCAGTAATAAAAGTCAACGTTTCGTTTTGTGGACTTTAATCTGTGTTTGGGAAGAGAACGCGAGTCTTGCGGGTTTGGACTGAATGATGAGAGGGATGTGCTTTTCCCCTGGAGGGTTGTGTTAGTAGTGGTAACTAGTAGACGCTCATTAAATCCGTACGACTAATAGCACGTTTATACTAATTTAATTAGGCCTACTTAGTTATATACTGTCAATTCTAACGGTTTAATATAGCCATAATTCGCCCATCCCACACTCAACGAATGCATAGCCTGCGATAGTAATGATTATAAATGTGTCTGGGGAAAATGGCAAGGAAATATTTAAATTATTAATAAACTAGTGTTTTCTGAGCCAGTGTCGCTGCAAAGGTGAAGTTGAGGATGTTGACGTGTCTTCGTAGTGGACGCGCCTATAGAGGAGAAATACACCTTTACAGAATCTGAGTATTTGATTTTGGTTTGTTTAAAACTAGACGTTTCAAGCTTTCTATAGATAAATTCCTCATGTCTGTGAGACAAGTATCCTGAGTTTGTTCATTTTTTGTGATGCGCTCCAGTTCACATCCTGTTTGTTCAGCCCGTACTTCAGCCCGTACTACAGCCCGTACTACAGCCCGTACTTCAGCCCGTACTTCAGCCCGTACTTCAGCCGTACTTCAGCCCGTACTTCAGCCCGTACTTCAGCCCGTACTTCAGCCCGTACTTCAGCCCGTGCTTCAGCCCGTGTACTTCAGCCCGTGCTTCAGCCGTGATTCAGCCCGTGCCAGCCCAGACTTCAGCCCATTTAGCTTTACTTCAGCTTTACTTCAGCCAGTACTTCCAGCTTTACTTCAGCCCTTCAGCCAGTTTCAGCCGTACTTCAGCTTTACTTCAGCTTTACTTCAGCTTTACTTCAGCTTTACTTCAGCCGTACTTCAGCCTTACTTCAGCTTTGTTCAGCCGTGCTTCAGCCGTGCTTTCCCGTCTCAGCCGTGTTTCAGCCGTGATTCAGCCCAGTATTAGCCGTGTTAGCCACTTCAGCCCGTGATTCAGCCGTGTCTTCAGCCCGTACTTCAGCCCAGATTACTTCAGCCCGTGCTTCAGCCCAGCTTCAGTGACAGCCCACTTCAGCCGTGCTTCAGCCGTGCTTCAGCTCAGATTAGCCTGTATTTCAGCCTGTGATTTCAGCCCGTGATTTCAGCTTTACTTCAGCCCGCTGATTTCCACTTCAGCCGTTCAGCTTAGCCGTGCTTTCAGCCGTAGCTTCGCTGTCAGCCCCAGCTTTCAGCTTTACTTCAGCTTTACTTCAGCTTTACTTCAGCTTCAGCCCCAGTACTTCAGCCGTGCTTCAGCCCGTGCAGAGCCAGCTTGTAGCCCGTGCTTCAGCCCGTGCTTCAGCCCGTGTCAGCCGTACTTCAGCTTTACTTCAGCTTTACTTCAGCTTTACTTCAGCTTTACTTCAGCTTTACTTCAGCTTTACTTCAGCCGTACTTCAGCCGTACTTCAGCCCGTACTTCAGCCCGTACTTCAGCCCGTGCTGGCAGTCGTACTTCAGCCCGTACTTCAGCCCGTACTTCAGCTTTACTTCAGCTTTACTTCAGCTTTACTTCAGCCTTACTTCAGCTTTACTTCAGCCGTACTTCAGCTTTACTTCAGCCGTACTTCAGCCGTCATTTCAGCCTTGCTTCAGCGTTTAGTTCAGCCGTTAGCCTGTATTTCAGCCGTACTTCAGCTTCAGCCTTACTTCAGCCTTACTTCAGCTTTGTTTCAGCCAGTGCTTCAGCTTTACTTCAGCCCGTACTTCAGCTTTACTTCAGCTTTACTTCAGCTTTACTTCAGCCGTACTTCAGCTTTACTTCAGCCCGTACTTCAGCTTTACTTCAGCTTTACTTCAGCTTTACTTCAGCCCGTACTTCAGCTTTACTTCAGCTTTACTTCAGCTTTACTTCAGCTTTACTTCAGCTTTACTTCAGCTTTACTTCAGCTTTACTTCAGCTTTACTTCAGCCGTACTTCAGCCGTGCTTCAGCCGTGCACTTCAGCCGTGCACTTCAGCCCGTGCTTCGGCTTAGCCCGTTTCAGCCTGTTTCAGTGTACTTCAGCCCGTGCTTCAGCTTTACTTCAGCTTTACTTCAGCTTTTCACTTTACTTCAGCTTTACTTCAGCTTTACTTCAGCGTGTGTCAGCCCGTGCTCAGCTTTACTTCAGCCAGTCAGCTTCAGCCGTTTAGCCTTCAGCTTTGCTTCAGCTTTACTTCAGCTTTACTTCAGCTTTACTTCAGCCGTACTTCAGCTTTACTTCAGCCCGTTAGCTTTATTTAGCTGCTACTTCAGCCGTGCTTCAGCCACTTCAGCTTGCTTCAGCCCGTACTTCAGCCCGTACTTCAGCCTTACTTCAGCCTTACTTCAGCTTTACTTCAGCTTTACTTCAGCTTTACTTCAGCCCGTACTTCAGCTTTACTTCAGCTTTACTTCAGCTTTACTTCAGCCGTACTTCAGCTTTACTTCAGCCCGTACTTCAGCTTTACTTCAGCCGTACTTCAGCTTTACTTCAGCCTTACTTCAGCTTTACTTCAGCTTTACTTCAGCTTTACTTCAGCTTTACTTCAGCTTTACTTCAGCTTTACTTCAGCTTTACTTCAGCCGTGCTTCAAACTTACTTCAGCCGTGCTCAGCTTTACTTCAGCTTTATCAGCTTTACTTCAGCTGTACTTCAGCTTTACTTCAGCCT
>CM031963.1:34542059-34544559 GCA_018749465.1 Paracanthobrama guichenoti
GTTAGGACACGATTGCTTCACACTGACATTAGGCTCCTTCCATTCAGTCCCTTCTCTCCCGGCGGTTTCAGCATTGACTTGTTTGGTTGTATGAATGCAGATCCGTTAACCTGAGTGAAATCTCTGTTTCAGGGCTGTACAAGAAATCTGGGAAGTTAGTATTTCTTGGCCTGGACAATGCTGGCAAGACGACACTACTGCACATGCTCAAAGACGACAGACTGGGCCAGCATGTGCCGACCTTACACCCCAGTGAGTGCCCACTACACCACACAACCCTAGGGCTCCTCAGGGACACTTCCGACTCAACCCAAGGGTGCATATTAATACAATATCGATAGCTGTATGAAAATATAGCTGCACAGGAATGCTTAAAGTTTTTGACACGTTAGAGCGATAGAGTCTCTCCATCATTGTCTGACTCCGGTTTAATCATAAAGGGCTGAACAGCTTCAGTCATTTTCAGTGTGTATCTGCGTGAGGTAATCAGAGCTGCTAACACAAGCTCTTGAAGCTCCGCCCTCTTCCTGAAAGGGGCGGGGAGCAGCAGCTCATTTGCATTTAAAGGGACACACAAAAACTGAGTGTTTTTGCTCGCCCTCAAAAAGTGATAATTTTAACATGATCTGTGGGGTATTTTGAGCTCACACACGCACACACTCTGGGGACATCAGAGACTTATTTTACAACGGGGCATTATTGGATTCTCTGAATTCTGTGTTTATCTCTTTCATGGGTGCCTCATTTTGTAGCTGGATCATGAAATGCATATTTCGCTCATGGAATGTTTTGATGTTAATGAACTAATTCACAAATACTGCACACTTACTGAAGTAATATTTCAGTGACCGCGTGCATTTTTATAATCCAGACAGAGCTTTTGGTTGACAGATTTAGTGAGGTGCAGTCCTGGACCATATGAAATATGAGATGATTGTGTGTTTCCCTCACAGCCTCAGAGGAGCTGACGATCGCTGGCATGACCTTCACCACCTTTGACCTGGGTGGCCACGCTCAGGGTGAGTAGATGATCGCCGCTCACTGATGGTCTGTCTGAATCAGACGCTCACTGATGGTCTGTCTGAATCTGCACAGCTCGGCGGGTGTGGAAGAACTACCTCCCAGCCATCAATGGCATTGTGTTCCTGGTGGACTGCATAGACCACAACAGACTGGCAGAGTCCAAAACAGAGCTGGATGTGAGTCTCACACGCGTCCCTCTACCATACACACTTTTTACTAAAGTGTTCTCCACATCCTGTCCTCCAAACGATGCAATGTGAAGCAATGCTAATAAATAGAGTGACTGTAGGAGATGCCCAGTCAAACACTGTGCAAAATACAGAGTTCAGATATAAACTGAAACGTGTACAAAACCTTAATTTAAAAGTGTTCAAATTTATAAAAAAAAAATTAAAATGTGGGTTCAAATAAAATAAAAAATAAGTGTTGTTAAAAAAAAATATGGGTTAAAATATTTTTTTAAATTAAAGTAAGGGTTAAAATAAAACATAAATTAAAATTAAAAAGGGTTAAAATAAAAATGGGTTAAAATAGGAAAATCTATTTAAAATAAGGGTTAAAATAAAAAATAAATTAAATTAAAATAAGGGTTAAAATATATATTTTTGTAATTAAAATAAGGGTTAAAAAAACAAAATAAAATAATAAGGGTTAAAATAAAATGGGTTAAAAATAAAAATAAGGGTTAAAATATTTTTTAAATTAAAAAGGGTTAAAATAAAAAAATCTATTTAAAATAAGGGTTAAAATTAAAAGTTAATTAAAATAAAATAAGGTTTAAAAAAAAAAAAAATAAAAATAAGGTTTTAAGTAAAAAAAAAATTGAATAGGGGTTCAAATAAAATAAGGGTTCAAATTTAAATTAAAATATGGATTCAAATTAAAAAAGAATTAAAATGAGTAAAAATTTCTCCATCGGTGTATTGTTGCAGCCGGACACGCGTGTGCTAGATATGTCCCAGAGTGTCTGCTGTCTCATACACGTGTTTCTTGTGTTGGACGTGAATGACAGGCACTCATGACAGACGAAACCATCGGGAACGTGCCCATCCTGATCCTTGGCAACAAGATCGACAAACCCGAGGCCATCAGCGAGGAGAAGCTGCGCGAGATCTTCGGCCTGTACGGGCAGACGACGGGCAAGGTACAGGAACACACAACACGTTATGGTCATTATTGTGCGTGATAATGTATCGCATAATAATCCATTTAATTTATTATGCGCTTTAAACATCGCTCATTCAAACCAAAAGAGCTGGCTTCCTGTTGGTCAGAGCTAGTGCGTGTGAATTAGAGCGTTGTCGGGCTGGATGAGATCAGTATGTGTGCCGAGTTTGGTGACTGTAGGTTAAACTAACCCCCACTTTAGTCAAAAGGTGGCGCTACTGAGCCTGTTTCTCAGCACTCGGCTGCGTCTCAATCACATCCCTAGTTCAGTAGTGAGCCCACTGACTGATTCCCTGATCAGTGCCCTGGC
>CM031963.1:34549559-34647059 GCA_018749465.1 Paracanthobrama guichenoti
ACACCGCTGTCAGGTCCCACACGCAAACCTGAGCGAGGAGTGGACCAGAGCCAGTGTTCCCGAGGAGATGGTCAGCGGAAGACTGCAGCCGAGCCGGTGCTGGAGGTACAGCCTGGAGGCGGTCAGAGAGCTGTCGGCACGCGGTCAGTCGCCGCAGGACGTGAACCTCACGCACCTTCCACAGGAGACATGTGTGGACGGGTGGAGCTACAGCACAGAGATCTACCACTCCACCATCGTCTCCGAGGTGAGCACTCACAACACACGATTACTGCATATAAACACAACTCTATTCACACACATTCGACATTTATCACGGGTTATTCACTATAACGGTAATAAAATATGAGCAGAACGCAGAGATAATGTCAATCACTTTGATAGAAAGGGATGTAATGGATCACAATCGGCCAATCAGCTGTTAGATTTAAGAACACAATCAGATCATGCCAGTTTAGCTCAACCAATGAGCAAGCAATGCCTCATTTAGTTCAGTCTGTGGGGTCAAAGGTCACATCAGTAATTAAAGAACATGCTCAGCTCAAAGTGAAGGAATCATGTTTAATATGGTGTAATGCGTCTCAGTTGACTTTATTTTGCTCTCCTCACATCAGAAATGAGCTATAGTGAGTGAAACGTCATATCTGTGTGTGGATCATGTTTGCTGGGACTGATAACACAAGTTTAACACGAAGTACTAAACATAACGCATATTCAGTGAAACCCGTCAGAATGAGCCTGTAAACCCTGACGCTCAAAATAATGAATTTGTTTGAGTAGAGTCGACTCAAATTAAACAAATGAGTTCAATCAAATTCACTTTTATGAGGATTTATTATAACTTTCTATTTTGAGTTCACGAAACTGACACGTTTAAAGTAATCT
The DNA here is from genome assembly GCA_018749465.1 of Paracanthobrama guichenoti. Classification (NCBI taxonomy): domain Eukaryota; kingdom Metazoa; phylum Chordata; class Actinopteri; order Cypriniformes; family Gobionidae; genus Paracanthobrama; species Paracanthobrama guichenoti. Next base: position 34,550,445 of record CM031963.1, read on the forward strand.
GAACTGTTTCAGTGTTCTGAGTTTATAAACTTGATTCTTTTCATTTAGACAAACTTAAATTTACCTTAAACTGGGCTATTTCCCAGCATGCTTTGCCATGATACTCAAAAGGGAGAAGAAATGCTAAAATTAAGTGTAATATAATGTTTTTTTGTGCATGATTAATGTTAAGGTGGAGGGTTAGTAGCGTTAAATGTTTTGCTATGCTAGTTTAGAAGAGTTTCTGTTATGTCGGTTTGGTTTCCATGGTGACGAGTGGAGGTTTGAGGCTCAAGTTGTAATGCGTTACCCCAACACTGATTATATTGCTGCACTCATTCAGCAAGGGCTATGCTATGCTAATGCTACCATAGCATTGTGTTAGGAATTAGCAAGTTAGCGTTTACTTAAGTAGCTAGTTAAAGCTAGCCAAGTTTGCACTACTAAAATCACATTCTATTTTGAAGTTAAATGTATGAATTAGCTTACTCAGATTAAAATCTGCACGTTCTGTTTACTTAAACTTTACATTTCCTAACTTAAGAAATGCATGTAATATTTTGAGTTTTACCAACTCATTCAGGTTTACAGTCAGTAATCTCATACATTTGAACAAACTACATTATGCTAGTTCAGCAGGTATCCATATATAAACCGTGTGTTTAACTGAGTAAACTGAACTGTATGCTGGTTTTAAGGATTTTGAGTTTAAATACATTCAAAAAGATCCAAAAACATAATAACAAACTATGCCATGGTTCATTTGTTTGCGTGCATGTAAACTCAATGCTCTGTTGCATTCTTCTCAATAACTGTATATGTGTTGCATTGGCCCAATAATAATAATAATAATGTCCAACTGAGCACATGTTGTGTCTTCTCTCACAGTGGGATCTGGTGTGTGACAGCGAGTGGAGGGTCCCGTTCACAACCTCAACTTTATACATGGGATACTTGTTTGGCTCTCTTGTCTCTGGTCAGCTTTCTGACAGGTAAAGCTTTGTGCACATATCACATCATAACCCCAGCCACAGATCCCGTGAGCTTTGTGTAGTGAAGGCGATGGGAACAGCTGATTTTGTTCTCTGAAGATGTTCTCGTTGCTCTCTCTAAACCTGAAGAGTGTGTTCATCTACTGACGTCTGGTGTGTGTGTGGTGTCTCAGGTTTGGCAGGAAGAAGGTTCTCTTCACGTCTCTGGCGGCAGAAGCTCTACTGATCCTCGCACAGTCCTTCTCTCGCTCCTGGCTGCTCTTCTGCCTTCTGTACTTCTTCATCGGCACTTTCCAGATATCCCTGTACATCACAGCGTTTGTTCTCGGTAAGCATGTGATAAGATGAGATGTCATTGAAGGAAACTGAATATAATCTGGCCATGTTGTTGATTCACCCCACATGCTGTTCACAGGCAGTGAAGTGTTGAGTAAGTCGCTGCGCGTCCTCTTCACGACACTGGGAGCCTTTCTGCACTACTGCATCGGGTACATGGTGCTGCCGTGGATCGCCTTCGCCGTGCGGGACTGGAGGTGTCTGCTCAGGGTCCTGTCGGGGCTGACGGTGGTGTATGTCCCACTGTGGTGGTAAGTCACCAGAAAACAGCCGAGTCAAACAGGACCGCCGCTCACAACCAGCACTGGGCTGAGTAACCAAATGATCATTGACAGAAAAAGACCAATGAAATATATCTCTGATATTTAATGAACTATTCGACTGACAGCAGCGGTCCTAGAGGCAAAGCTGCTCAGATTGAGGAGTTCTACCATGCGGTATGAAGGTTGTGGGCGTGGGTGAAAAATTGTTTCATCATATCCTTTACACATGTGAAAAACATGACTGTGTGACCGGAGGCTGATTTCTTTCTAATTTCTTACAGGCATCTAGTCCATTCCAATCGGACTCTGTTAACCTTGTCTGACAGCCGCTCGAATTTCATTGGCTGACGGCTGCTGTGTTTTTCAAGATACGCAAATGTCCTCGTAGACAATCGTAGCACGTTGGACAAAGACACTGCATGCCAGTTTTCAAGTCAATCGGACTGACTGTTGTGTAGCTATTGCCATTTTTGGGTTTCGTTCCTGTTATAGCGCCACCAAGTGGCCAGTTGTCACGTCCTTTTTCACGCGACCACAGACCGAGCCCATGTGTACCAAGTTCGGTGAAATGATCTCATTCTGTTCAAGAGGGACAGCCGTTTTAGTAAAAGTGTCCATGCCCACTTCAAACGGTGTGGAGTTCCGTCACGGACACTTGCTGAAATTTTGACTTTTTGATGATTATTGACAATCAGACTCCAGAGAATATTTCTGCACTGGTTAGGTTCCGATCGGGTAAAAAACAAACACCGCTGTAGCGCCCCCGTCAGGCCGATTGGGACGAGCTTTGGTGTCGTTGTAGGCGGTGTGAGTACTACCAGCCCTGAAAGTTTCAAGTCTCTACGACTTACAGTTTGGTCTGCCCGATCAGTTTTAGATGGGAAATGATGCATCATGAGAAATTTGACAATTACACGCGCTTGAACCACTTATAATCGCTTGAGTAAGAGTAAACTATCCAATGACAAGTTACTAGTTCAGTTACTAGAGAACAGGCAAGATGATGATGATAAGGATGATGAAGAGGATGAAGCATGTATTACAAATGCCATCTCGTTGTGTAGATAATCTGACAGTAAAAAAACAATAACATTATTATATATATAGAAATAAAATAATGATTTACCTGTAGCATAGAATCGTCCACAGGCTAAATAAATATCTTCTTCATCGCTGAAGACAAACAATAGTGTGCATGTGCAGATGATTGGGGTTCATATCCACTCCATCCACCGCTCTTTATGGTCTCGTGGTCTTTAGTTTCCCATCTACACGTATGAAACCACTTCCGTGCATGCAGAGACCTAAATCACTCAAACTGATTCACAATCCAGTTCAGACTTCGGCTCGTTTGAGCGATTCATTGGCGTCATTGAATCCTCATTTCCTGTCATCTCTGTAAAGCTGCTCCATCAGTGCTGTATAAAGTGATCTAGAAATAAAGCTGGAATTGTTTTTGCTTCTGTTTTCCCTGTTCCTGTTTGCCTGTGTTTCCCAGCCCTTGATGAATGATTGTGTTCACCTGTTGCTCATTTATTACCTCCATTCCCCTCATCCCAGGCTGATCCCGGAGTCTCCGCGCTGGCTTCTCGCTCAGGGACGCGTGCTGGAATCCGAGGCCATCCTGAGAGAGGCAGCGAGGAAGAACAAGGTCCCTGCGCCAGATGTCATCTTCAGCAAGCCCGAGGTCTGACCGCTGCCATTGAGACTTGAAGTATCTACTATAAGTGAGCTGTTACAAAAGACAAATCTGTTTCTGTACATGTACTGCTAGGTTAAAGAGGCGTCCCAGAGCAGCCGGTACAGCGTGCTCGACGTCCTGAGGACCAGCGACATCCGCAGAACCACCGTCCTGTGTTTACTGCTGTGGTGAGACAGAGCCAGACACTTTAACTCATGCTTTAATGGGAGACTTCTTACATTCATCATTACAAATCATTTACTCAGCGCTCAGGGAACGTTCTGGCAAGCTTTTCCCAAAGTTATGAACAAACATTAACAGTACCAGAATCTGCTCTTTAACAGCGATAGCACAAAAACATTATTTATACATTGTTTATGGTTTAATTTGGCTGGACGTTTGTGAGATGTGTTTGGGTGGATCGGATCACATGTAGACGAGGGAGACCCATTCCTGTTTACACCTGGTGTTTAATCATCTCTTTTGTCCACTTTCAGCCACTTCTGTCCTGATTTGTTCGATCTATAGGCGGGTAAATGTGTTGGCTTTTTCAGATCTTTAGGTCTAAATGGACGAATTAAGCTCGCCCAATTTACATATGAACGCGCCCGGAGACGACAGAGACACACACGGAGAGCATCAGCTTTAGTTTCTGCTCTGACAGACACAAACTAAACTTCAGTTTCTGTTGGCTAGTGGCTAGTCTGGCTAGTGCACAAGGTTGGGAAGGTCACTTTTAAAATGTATTTCACTACAGATTACAGAATACATGCTTTAAAAAGTAATTTGTAAGTTTTGTAACTTAATCTATATACTTTTGATTACTAATAAGGCATGTGACACAAAAGGACCACCAAACATATTTCCTCTGCATATTATTTTAAACATCATCAGTTTTCCACAATATTTCCTGAAGCAAAAAATGCAGACATTTTAAAAAAGTAAAATAATAATAGATGCTCAAGAAGGATCTGGGGTGTGTAAAGCGTTTGAATCAGATGAACAGGGTACATTTCACTCATTATGTCTTCTGGGAAACATGTAGTTATGATCTTCTGAAGGGCAGAACTACATGAACGAATATGATCTTTAACCAAATCATCCTGTTCAAAAGTGTTCACCCCCGCTCTTAACGCATTGTGTTTTATGAAAGCTTGTTTCAACAGTGGGATTAAATAAATAAATAAGGTAATTGCAACTTTTTCTCTCTTGCAAATATGAGTTTGCATCTTACAATTGCATGTTATGAAGTCGTAATTGTGTTATAAAGTCAGAATTATGATATATATTCGCAATTCTGACTTTTTCCAAGTTTTTATCATGCAATTACGACTTTATAACTTGCAATTCTGATAAAAATGTCAGTCTTTTCCCCTCATAATCAGACATTATAACGGAATTGTTCGATAAAAAGTCGCAATTACCTAAGCTGTTTGCATTCATGATTAAATTAAATAAATGACATTAAAACTCAAAGTAATCTCTCTGGTAATCTAAAATACTTTTCTGATGAAACTGTAATTTGATGACCACCCATTTAAAATGTACCTGTAATGAAATACAGTGGCTCAAATGTTGTATTTTAAATACATAACTCGGTCACATGTATTTGTTACTCCCCAACCCTGCTAGCGCTCGTCCCATAATCTTCACGCGTTAGGTCAGTAGCGGAGACTAGACGGTCTTTTAGAGGCTGTTCCAGTGTTCCATCTACACTACGAGAGCAATCCGGTCCAATGCGTTTTCAGCTCCCCCTGGAAGTGAAGGAACGTGGACAAGCTAGTTAGTGTCGTCCACTTGTGATCCGATCGACTGAATCACATCTTAACGCCAGCTGTGAACAGGGCCTTAATGTGTGCGAACTGTGACCCAAAACCATCATAAGGGTCAGTTTACTGAAACTGAGATTTATAGATCATCTGAAGCTGAATATTTCAATATTTGAAAAAAAAATCTCCTTTAAAGTTGTCCAAATGAAGTCCTGAGCAATGCATATTACTACTAATAATACATTTCTGATATATTTACGGTAGGACATTTACACAATATCTTCATGAGCATGATCTTAATATCCTAATGATTTTTGGCATAAAGAGAAAAGTATAATTCTGACCCACACGTGTGTTGTTGGCTATCACCACAGATATACCCGTGAGATTATGACTGGTGTTGAGCTGCAGGGTCACGTGATCAGATGCAATGTTTCCTTAAAGGGATCGTTCGCCCCAAAATGCTGGACGTTTTGAGCTTTCAGAGAACATTCAGTGTCCTGTTGTCCCTCTGACAGGATGGCCATCAACATCGGGTATTTCGGCTTGTCCCTGAATACCACTAATCTCAGCGGCGACCCTTTCCTCAACTGCTTCCTGTCTGCAGTGACGGAGGTCCCGGCCTACATTGTGTCCACCGTCCTCCTGAAGAGCTGTCCTCGGAGACCCGTCCTTTCGGCGTTCCTCATCATAGGAGGAGGATTCCTGCTTCTGCTGCAGCTGATTCCTGACCGTAAGAGCTCTGACACGCCATGAGTTTCACCAAATACTGATTCAGGGTTAGAACATGAGCCAAAGCTCTGGAATTGAACAGAGATCACTCACACTATAAAAGTGAAAGACTCCACACAACATGACTTACAGAAGGGATAGTGATGAATACCTGCTGGAACCATGAGAGCATTTACTCATTTAGAGCGACTTACACATGAGGAACGTCACAAGGCCTTAAAGCAATGAAAGAGCAGCAGTGAGTTTGAAGAATTGAGTGTGAATTTAGTGTACTTTGAAGAAAAAGCCTCAGCAGTCGGTTTACTCAATCAATCCTGTGAGTTTACTACGGGTCGAGGATTAGCTTACGCTCTGTGGACTCGGACCATTTCAAGGAAAAGAGGTTAAGCCTATTACTCGCATATTTATCAGGACTGGACGCTTGACACATTCACGTGTTTGAGCAGATTCAGAGCTTATAGTCTTGAGAGGATGCTTAAAAAGTGATCAAACTCTACATAGGTTAAGGTCTGAATGGGGACGTTTACCAACATATTCTATCAGCATTTTATTAAAGGGATAGCTCACCCAAAAATGAGAATGACCCCATGATTTCCTCTCCCTCAACTCATCTTAGGTGTGTGACATTCTTCCTTCAGACGAACACAATCAGTTATATTAATAATGTCCTGGCTCTTCTGAGCTTAATACAATGATAGATAGATGCACTTTTATGATGATAGATGCACTTTTATGATGGATGGATGCACTGTTATGATGGATAGATGCACTTTTATGATGGATGGATGCACTTTTATGATGACAGATGCACTTTTATGATGGATGGATGCACTGTTATGATGGATAGATGCACTTTTACCATGATGATAGATGCACTTTTATGATGAATAGATGCACTTTTATGATGGATAGATCCACTTTTATGATGGATAGATCCACTTTTATGATGGATAGATGCACTTTTATGATGGATAGATCCACTTTTATGATGGATGGATGCACTTTTATGATGGATAGATCCACTTTTATGATGGATAGATGCACTGTTATGATGGATGGATGCACTTTTATGATGGATAGATCCACTTTTATGATGGATAGATGCACTTTTATGATGGATAGATCCACTTTTATGATGGATAGATGCACTTTTATGATAGATAGATGCACTTTTATGATGGATGGATGCACTTTTATGATGAATAGATGCACTGTTATGATGGATGGATGCACTTTTATGATGAATAGATGCACTTTTATGATGGATAGATGCACTGTTATGATGGATAGATGCACTTTTATGATGGATAGATGCACTTTTATAATGAATAGATGCATTTTTATGATGGATGGATGCACTTTTATGATGAATAGATGCACTTTTATAATGGATAGATGCACTGTTATGATGGATAGATGCACTTTTATGATGATAGATGCACTTTTATGATGAATAGATGCACTTTTATGATGGATAGATGCACTTTTGTGATGGATAGATCCACTTTTATGATGGATAGATCCACTTTTATGATGGATAGATGCACTGTTATGATGGATGGATGCACTTTTATGATGGATAGATCCACTTTTATGATGGATAGATGCACTTTTATGATAGATAGATGCACTTTTATGATGGATGGATGCACTTTTATGATGAATAGATGCACTGTTATGATGGATGGATGCACTTTTATGATGAATAGATGCACTTTTATAATGGATAGATGCACTGTTATGATGGATAGATGCACTTTTATGATGGATAGATGCACTTTTATGATGAATAGATGCACTTTTATGATGGATGGATGCACTTTTATGATGAATAGATGCACTTTTATAATGGATAGATGCACTGTTATGATGGATAGATGCACTTTTATGATGAATAGATGCACTTTTATGATGGATAGATCCACTTTTATGATGGATGGGTGCACTTTTATGATGGATGGATGCACTTTTATGATGATAGATGCACTTTTATGATGGATGGGTGCACTTTTATGATGGATAGATGCACTTTTATGATGAATAGATGCACTTTTATGATGAATAGATGCACTTTTATGATGGATAGATGCACTTTTATGATGAATGGATGCACTTTTATGATGGATAGATCCACTTTTATGATGGATAGATGCACTTTTATGATGGATAGATCCACTTTTATGATGGATAAATGCACTTTTATGATGTATAGATCCACTTTTATGATGGATAGATGCACTGTTATGATGGATGGATGCACTTTTATGATGGATAGATCCACTTTTATGATGGATAGATGCACTTTTATGATGATAGATGCACTTTTATGATAGATAGATGCACTTTTATGATGGATGGATGCACTTTTATGATGAATAGATGCACTGTTAGATGGATGGATGCACTTTTATGATGAATAGATGCACTTTTATAATGGATAGATGCACTGTTATGATGGATAGATGCACTTTTATGATGGATAGATGCACTTTTATAATGAATAGATGCACTTTTATGATGGATGGATGCACTTTTATGATGAATAGATGCACTTTTATAATGGATAGATGCACTGTTATGATGGATAGATGCACTTTTATGATGGATAGATCCACTTTTATGATGATAGATCCACTTTTATGATGGATAGATCCACTTTTATGATGGATAGATCCACTTTTATGATGGATAGATGCACTGTTATGATGGATGGATGCACTTTTATGATGGATAGATCCACTTTTATGATGGATAGATGCAGTTTTGTGATAGATAGATGCACTTTTATGATGAATAGATGCACTTTTATAATGGATAGATGCACTGTTATGATGGATAGATGCACTTTTATGATGGATAGATGCACTTTTATGATGAATAGATGCACTTTTATGATGGATGGATGCACTTTTATGATGAATAGATGCACTTTTATAATGGATAGATGCACTGTTATGATGGATAGATGCACTTTTATGATGGATAGATGCACTTTTATGATGAATGGATGCACTTTTATGATGGATAGATCCACTTTTATGATGGATGGGTGCACTTTTATGATGGATAGATGCACTTTTATGATGAATAGATGCACTTTTATGATGGATAGATGCACTGTTATGATGGATAGATCCACTTTTATGATGGATGGGTGCACTTTTATGATGGATGGGTGCACTTTTATGATGGATAGATGCACTTTTATGATGGATAGATGCACTTTTATGATGGATAGATGCACTTTTATGATGGATAGATGCACTTTTATGATGGATAGATCCACTTTTATGATGGATGGGTGCACTTTTATGATGGATGGGTGCACTTTTATGATGGATGGATGCACTTTTATGATGGATAGATGCACTTTTATGATGGATGGGTGCACTTTTATGATGGGTGCACTTTTATGATGGATGGATGCACTTTTATGATGGATAGATGCACTTTTATGATGGATGGGTGCACTTTTATGATGGATAGATGCACTTTTATGATGGATGGATGCACTTTTATGATGGATAGATGCACTTTTATGATGTATAGATCCACTTTTATGATGGATAGATGCACTTTTATGATGAATAGATGCACTGTTATGATGGATAGATGCACTTTTATGATGGGTGCACTTTTATGATGGATGGATGCACTTTTATGATGGATAGATGCACTTTTATGATGGATGGATGCACTTTTATGATGAATAGATGCACTTTTATGATGAATAGATGCACTTTTATGATGGATGGGTGCACTTTTATGATGGATAGATGCACTTTTATGATGAATAGATGCACTTTTATGATGGATGGGTGCACTTTTATGATGGATGGATGCACTTTTATGACGCATAGATCCTTTATGGACTGCCATTATAAAGCTTGGAAGAGCCAGGACATTATTAATATAACTCTGATTGTGTTCGTCTGAAAGAAGAATGTCACACACCTAGGATGAGCTGAGGGCGAGTAAATCATGGGATAATGTTCATTTTTGGGTGAAGTATCCCTTTAAAGGCAGTGGTTTGAACGCAGCGATCACTGTAACGGCGAGTCTCTTTCTCAGGTCTTCATTCGCTGGCTCTGGCAGTGGAGATGGCAGGCAAGTTTGGCTTCACCATGTCCTTCACGGTGGTGTACATCTACACGGCGGAGCTCTACCCCACCGTCCTGAGGAACCTGGGCATCGGCATGTGCTCCTCAGCCGCTCGCATCGGCAGCATCACAGCGCCCTACATCATATTCCTCGGTAAACTATGGCACGTTACAGCGGGAACGCTTGAGCGACCGAGGGACGCAGACTATGCAGGCGCTCGTGAGATAAGCTTTAGTGGATACTGTAGCGTTTCTTTCATTTAGTGATGACATTGTGTTCTCCTCTCCTTCATAAAGGCACTTTCAACAAGTATCTGCCCTACATCCTGATGGGAAGCCTCACCATCGCTTCCTCCATAGCCAACCTGTTCCTGCCCGAGACGTTTGGGAAAGTGCTGCCGGAGACACTGGAGCAAATGCAGAAGTGCAAGAGGCAAGTCTTCCATCACCCATCAACACGCTTCTCATCTTTAACTTCTCATTAAACACGAGCTCTCTTTCATTAGCTTCATCAGACGAGAGAAACACAGCGTGGAGGAAGGGAAAGGAGCAGTCATCATGAACCAACACACACACATGAACGAGTCGAGATGATCCAGAAGATCCTTCCGTCACCTCGTCCTTACAGTCACATGATTTAAATGTGAATAAAATATGAATACATTTTTACATTGTATAAGTTTATTTTGTATTGTATTAACACTGTGTGCTTGTTTTATTCTCTCTGCCAAATTGTAAGTGGCATTAGCACATGAATATTTCTGTCTTATCTAAAGACAATAATGGTGGTTGTGATAACGACTTAAGATCGAAGTTGAGCTCAGATATGGAAATGATGATGTTTATTGGATGCACAAAATGCATAAATAAAAGCAGTGTTATAAACCGATATTTCCAGGCCTTGATTCTGATTGGCTGAGCTGCGTTTGAAGCCATTGTACAATACTCTATAAACACACCCCTCATTAGATGAGTATTACTCCACGGCGTGCCTAACAACACTCACGCAGAGCATGTCCAGTCAGAGGTCTGACCCATAACAGCAGCTCTGAGGTCAGCTCTGATCATTTCCAGCCTTGACTGTAACTTAGTTTAAATTTCTCAGATTAGGGGCCAAGCACCGAAGGCACCTCCTGTATTCGTTGGCGTCCTTCTTCTTCTTCTTCTTCTTCTTCTTCCCCTCTTGAGTCTATGGCAACCCACCGAACCGCTTGTGGGAAAGTTTGGAAATTTGGCACACTGATGGAGGATATGGAATTCCAAAGCTGTCAATACTAAAAATAAATAAACACATAAATAAATATACAAAGAAATGTAAAAAAGCAAAAATAAATAAATAAATAAATATACATAAAAAAGCAAAACATTTGTCTGTCGGTAGGGGTTTCCCTCAGGCACAGCAGTCAAGCTCAGAGTAGGCAGGGCGAAGCGCTGAGGTCACAGAGACACCCACATACAGTAAGTATAGCTTACTGACGTTGATCCTGTCTGTGATGATGATGAAGGACTTGGATAGGTATATGGCCAAATCTTAAATCCCGACCACGGTGTGGCGAGGCGGGGGACCGTGAGAGCGGGCTGGTGGCGAATGATGATGAGCGTCAGCTGTGCGCCACACTGGTCTCGCCTCATGGAGGAGTGACGGGAGTATAAAAGGAGGAGCGACGACATGGCAAGACGAGGGAGGACCAGGCCGCTATTTTAAAGGAATTCATTAAATAACTGACTCACCAAAATAATATTATTTTAACCCAATTATCAAAATAAATGTATTTATTCTTGTAAAGCAAATCTCTTTTGTGCCAAATGATTATATAACTGTGTGGGGGAAATTGTGCTTGTTAATTAAGAGATATTGTTTGTGAAAGTGAGATGATTTGGAAGGAATTTTGTCAGGATTATAATTACATAGGAGCAAAACATTTAGACAACCAAAACTAAATTTGGTATGAAGTTCCATAAAGAGGTGGGATTTTTTTAAGTATTATTTAATCCAATTTATAGTAGAATAAGCTAGACGTGAAAGACCCTCTGCTTTAGAAAGTAAAGTTCTACCCTTGAGAGACAAATCTCTGTGTAACCACAGATTTAGTTTCTTTCTGGTCTTTTCCATAATCTGAGAAAAGTTATCAACACACATATTCATGTCCTTAGAAACGACTATACCCAAGTAACCGACTTTATCTTTCACTGGGATGCCGTCTATGTTTGTCAAACAAAAATTTTTCACACCTGTGGATATTTAGGTGTAAGCCTGATGCCCGAGAGAATAATCTAACACTAGAGAAACCTGAGCAGAGTTACGTTAAAACAGTGTAGTATCATCTGCGAGTTGACTCTCTCTCCCTGCAGTATTAATGCCCTGTCAAGAGCTTGCCCTGAGATAGACAGAAAGTAGTTGACCAGCTAATAAAAATAAATAGAGATCGGTTAATAATATATAATATATAATATATAATATAATATATAATATAATATATAATAATACAAATAAATATGGAGAGATAGTTACAGGGTAAGTGTGAATCTGCTGCTGTAAATTAAAGTGGTGTTTGTTCCCCTCTTGTTTCATGTAGTTACAGGGTAAGTGTGAATCTCCTGCTTTATATTAAAGTGGTGTTTGTTCCCCTCTTGTTTCATGTAGTTACAGGGTAAGTGTGAATCTGCGGCTGTAAATTAAAGTGGTGTTTGTTCCACTCTTGTTTCATGTAGTTACAGGGTAAGTGTGAATCTGCGGCTGTAAATTAAAGTGGTGTTTGTTCCCCTCTTGTTTCATGCAGTTACAGGGTAAGTGTGAATCTCCTGCTTTAAATTAAAGTGGTATCTGGTCCCCTCTTGTTTCATGTAGTTACAGGGTAAGTGTGAATCTGCGGCTGTAAATTAAAGTGGTGTTTGTTCTCCTCTTGTTCCGTGTAGTTACAGGGTAAGTATGAATCTGCGGCTGTAAATTAAAGTGGTGTTTGTTCCCCTCTTGTTTCATGTAGTTACAGGGTAAGTGTGAATCTGCGGCTGTAAATTAAAGTGGTTTGTTCCCCTCTTGTTTCATGTAGTTACAGGGTAAATGTGAATCTGCGGCTGTAAATTAAAGTGGTGTTTGTTCCCCTCTTGTTTCATGTAGTTACAGGGTAAGTGTGAATCTGTGGCTGTAAATTAAAGTGGTGTTTGTTCTCCTTTTGTTCCATGTAGTTACAGGGTAAGTGTGAATCTGCGGCTGTAAATTAAAGTGGTGTTTGTTCCCCTCTTGTTTCATGTAGTTACAGGGTAAGTGTGAATCTGCGGCTGTAAATTTAAGTGGTTTGTTCCCCTCTTGTTTCATGTAGTTACAGGGTAAGTGTGAATCTGCGGCTGTAAATTAAAGTGGTGTTTGTTCCACTCTCGTTTCATGTAGTTACAGGGTAAGTGTGAATCTGCGGCTGTAAATTAAAGTGGTGTTTGTTCCACTCTTGTTTCATGTAGTTACAGGGTAAGTGTGAATCTGCTGCTGTAAATTAAAGTGGTTTGTTCCCCTCTTGTTTCATGTAGTTACAGGGTAAGTGTGAATCTGCGGCTGTAAATTAAAGTGGTGTTTGTTCCCCTCTTGTTTCATGTAGTTACAGGGTAAGTGTGAATCTGCGGCTGTAAATTAAAGTGGTTTGTTCCCCTCTTGTTTCATGTAGTTACAGGGTAAATGTGAATCTGCGGCTGTAAATTAAAGTGGTGTTTGTTCTCCTCTTGTTCCGTGTAGTTACAGGGTAAGTGTGAATCTGCGGCTGTAAATTAAAGTGGTGTTTGTTCCCCTCTTGTTTCATGTAGTTACAGGGTAAGTGTGAATCTGCGGCTGTAAATTAAAGTGGTTTGTTCCCCTCTTGTTTCATGTAGTTACAGGGTAAATGTGAATCTGCGGCTGTAAATTAAAGTGGTGTTTGTTCCCCTCTTGTTTCATGTAGTTACAGGGTAAGTGTGAATCTGTGGCTGTAAATTAAAGTGGTGTTTGTTCTCCTCTTGTTCCGTGTAGTTACAGGGTAAGTGTGAATCTGCGGCTGTAAATTAAAGTGGTGTTTGTTCCCCTCTTGTTTCATGTAGTTACAGGGTAAGTGTGAATCTGCGGCTGTAAATTTAAGTGGTTTGTTCCCCTCTTGTTTCATGTAGTTACAGGGTAAGTGTGAATCTCCTGCTTTAAATTAAAGTGGTGTTTGTTCCCCTCTCGTTTCATGTAGTTACAGGGTAAGTGTGAATCTGCGGCTGTAAATTAAAGTGGTGTTTGTTCCACTCTCGTTTCATGTAGTTACAGGGTAAGTGTGAATCTGCGGCTGTAAATTAAAGTGGTGTTTGTTCCACTCTCGTTTCATGTAGTTACAGGGTAAGTGTGAATCTGCTGCTGTAAATTAAAGTGGTGTTTGTTCCCCTCTTGTTTCATGTAGTTACAGGGTAAGTGTGAATCTGCGGCTGTAAATTAAAGTGGTGTTTGTTCCACTCTTGTTTCATATAGTTACAGGGTAAGTGTGAATCTGCGGCTGTAAATTAAAGTGGTGTTTGTTCCCCTCTTGTTTCATGTAGTTACAGGGTAAGTGTGAATCTGCGGCTGTAAATTAAAGTGGTGTTTGTTCCCCTCTCGTTTCATGTAGTTACAGGGTAAGTGTGAATCTGCGGCTGTAAATTAAAGTGGTGTTTGTTCCACTCTTGTTCCGTGTAGTTAAAGGGTAAGTGTGAATCTGCGGCTGTAAATTAAAGTGGTGTTTGTTCCCCTCTTGTTTCATGTAGTTACAGGGTAAGTGTGAATCTGCGGCTGTAAATTTAAGTGGTTTGTTCCCCTCTTATTTCATGTAGTTACAGGGTAAGTGTGAATCTGCGGCTGTAAATTAAAGTGGTGTTTGTTCCCCTCTTGTTTCATGTAGTTACAGGGTACGTGTGAATCTGCGGCTGTACATTTAAGTGGTTTGTTCCCCTCTTGTTTCATGTAGTTACAGGTTAAGTGTGAATCTCCTGCTTTAAATTAAAGTGGTGTTTGTTCCCCTCTTGTTTCATGTAGTTACAGGGTAAGTGTGAATCTGCGGCTGTAAATTAAAGTGGTGTTTGTTCCCCTCTTGTTTCATGTAGTTACAGGGTAAGTGTGAATCTGCGGCTGTAAATTAAAATGGTGTTTGTTCCCCTCTTGTTTCATGTAGTTACAGGGTAAGTGTGAATCTGTGGCTGTAAATTAAAGTGGTGTTTGTTCTCCTCTTGTTTCATGTAGTTACAGGGTAAGTAAATATGCGGCTGTAAATTAAAGTGGTGTTTGTTCCCCTCTTGTTTCATGTAGTTACAGGGTAAGTGAATATACGGGCTGTAAATTAAAGTGGTGTTTGTTCCCCTCTTGTTTCATGTAGTTACAGGGTAAGTGTGAATCTGCGGCTGTAAATTAAAGTGGTGTTTGTTCCCCTCTCGTTTCTTGTAGTTACAGGGTAAGTGTGAATCTGCGGCTGTAAATTAAAGTGGTGTTTGTTCCCCTCTTGTTTCATGTAGTTACAGGGTAAGTGTGAATCTCCTGCTGTAAATTAAAGTGGTGTTTGTTCCCCTCTCATTTCATGTAGTTACAGGGTAAGTGTGAATCTGCGGCTGTAAATTAAAGTGGTGTTTGTTCCCCTCTTGTTTCATGTAGTTACAGGGTAAGTAAATATACGGGCTGTAAATTAAAGTGGTGTTTGTTCTCCTCTTGTTTTATGTAGTTACAGGGTAAGTGTGAATCTGTGGGCTGTAAATTAAAGTGGTGTTTGTTCCCCTCTTGTTTCATGTAGTTACAGGGTAAGTGTGAATATGCTGCTGTAAATTAAAGTGGTGTTTGTTCCCCTCTTGTTTCATGTAGTTACAGGGTAAGTGTGAATCTGCGGCTGTAAATTAAAGTGGTTTGTTCCCCTCTTGTTTCATGTAGTTACAGGGTAAGTGTGAATATGCTGCTGTAAATTAAAGTGGTGTTTGTTCTCCTCTTGTTTCATGTAGTTACAGGGTAAGTGTGAATCTGCGGCTGTAAATTAAAGTGGTGTTTGTTCCCCTCTTGTTTTATGTAGTTACAGGGTAAGTAAATATACGGGCTGTAAATTAAAGTGGTGTTTGTTCTCCTCTTGTTTTATGTAGTTACAGGGTAAGTAAATATACGGGCTGTAAATTAAAGTGGTGTTTGTTCCCCTCTTGTTTTATGTAGTTACAGGGTAAGTGAATATACGGGCTGTAAATTTAAGTGGTGTTTGTTCCCCTCTTGTTTTATGTAGTTATAGGGTAAGTGAATATACGGGCTGTAAATTAAAGTGGTGTTTGTTCTCCTCTTGTTTCATGTAGTTACAGGGTAAGTGTGAATCTGTGGGCTGTAAATTAAAGTGGTGTTTGTTCCCCTCTTGTTTCATGTAGTTACAGGGTAAGCGTGAATCTGTGGGCTGTAAATTTAAGTGGTGTTTGTTCCCCTCTTGTTTCTTGTGGTTACAGGGTAAGTGTGAATCTGCTGCTGTAAATTAAAGTGGTTTGTTCCCCTCTTGTTTCTTGTAGTTACAGGGTAAGTGTGAATCTGCTGCTGTAAATTAAAGTGGTTTGTTCCCCTCTTGTTTCATGTAGTTACAGGGTAAACGTGAATCTGCTGCTGTAAATTAAAGTGGTTTGTTCCCCTCTTGTTTCATGTAGTTACAGGGTAAGCGTGAATCTGCGGCTGTAAATTAAAGTGGTGTTTGTTCTCCTCTTGTTTCATGTAGTTACAGGGTAAGTGTGAATCTGCGGCTGTAAATTAAAGTGGTGTTTGTTCCCCTCTTGTTTCATGTAGTTACAGGGTAAGTGTGAATCTGTGGCTGTAAATTAAAGTGGTGTTTGTTCCCCTCTCGTTTCATGTAGTTACAGGGTAAGTGTGAATCTGTGGGCTTTAAATTAAAGTGGTGTTTGTTCCCCTCTTGTTTCATGTAGTTACAGGGTAAGTGTGAATCTGCGGCTGTAAATTAAAGTGGTGTTTGTTCCCCTCTCGTTTCATGTAGTTACAGGGTAAGTGTGAATCTCCTGCTGTAAATTAAAGTGGTGTTTGTTCCCTTCTCGTTTCATGTAGTTACAGGGTAAGTGTGAATCTGTGGGCTTTAAATTAAAGTGGTGTTTGTTCCCCTCTCGTTTCATGTAGTTACAGGGTAAGTGTGAATCTGTGGGCTTTAAATTAAAGTGGTGTTTGTTCCCCTCTCGTTTCTTGTAGTTACAGGGTAAGTGTGAATCTGTGGCTGTAAATTAAAGTGGTGTTTGTTCTCCTCTCGTTTCTTGTAGTTACAGGGTAAGTGTGAATCTGCTGCTGTAAATTAAAGTGGTGTTTGTTCTCCTCTTGTTTCATGTAGTTACAGGGTAAGTGTGAATCTGCGGGCTGTAAATTAAAGTGGTGTTTGTTCCCCTCTTGTTTCATGTAGTTACAGGGTAAGTGTGAATCTGCGGCTGTAAATTAAAGTGGTGTTTGTTCCCCTCTCGTTTCTTGTAGTTACAGGGTAAGTGTGAATCTGCAGCTGTAAATTAAAGTGGTGTTTGTTCCCCTCTTGTTTCATGTAGTTACAGGGTAAGTGTGAATCTCCTGCTGTAAATTAAAGTGGTGTTTGTTCCCCTCTCATTTCATGTAGTTACAGGGTAAGTGTGAATCAGCTGCTGTAAATTTAAGAGGTGTTTGTTCCCCTCTTGCTTCTTGTAGTTACAGGGTAAGTGTGAATCTGTGGGCTGTAAATTAAAGTGGTGTTTGTTCCCCTCTTGTTTCATGTAGTTACAGGGTAAGTGTGAATCTGCTGCTGTAAATTAAAGTGGTGTTTGTTCCCCTCTTGTTTCATGTAGTTACAGGGTAAGTGTGAATCTGCGGCTGTAAATTAAAGTGGTTTGTTCCCCTCTTGTTTCATGTGTAGTTACAGGGTAAGTGTGAATATGCTGCTGTAAATTAAAGTGGTGTTTGTTCTCCTCTTGTTTCATGTAGTTACAGGGTAAGTGTGAATCTGGGGCTGTAAATTAAAGTGGTGTTTGTTCCCCTCTTGTTTCATGTAGTTACAGGGTAAGTGAATCTGCGGGCTGTAAATTAAAGTGGTGTTTGTTCCCCTCTTGTTTCATGTAGTTACAGGGTAAGTGTGAATCTGCGGGCTGTAAATTAAAGTGGTGTTTGTTCCCCTCTTGTTTCATGTAGTTACAGGGTAAGTGTGAATCTGCGGCTGTAAATTAAAGTGGTGTTTGTTCCCCTCTTGTTTCATGTAGTTACAGGGTAAGTGTGAATCTGCGGCTGTAAATTAAAGTGGTGTTTGTTCCCCTCTCGTTTCATGTAGTTACAGGGTAAGTGTGAATCTGCGGCTGTAAATTAAAGTGGTGTTTGTTCCCCTCTTGTTTCATGTAGTTACAGGGTAAGTGTGAATCTGCGGCTGTAAATTAAAGTGGTGTTTGTTCCACTCTCGTTTCATGTAGTTACAGGGTAAGTGTGAATCTGCTGCTGTAAATTAAAGTGGTGTTTGTTCCCCTCTTGTTTCATGTAGTTACAGGGTAAGTGTGAATCTGCGGCTGTAAATTAAAGTGGTGTTTGTTCCCTCTCTGTTTCATGTAGTTACAGGGTAAGTGTGAATCTGCGGCTGTAAATTAAAGTGGTGTTTGTTCCCCTCTTGTTTCATGTAGTTACAGGGTAAGTGTGAATCTGCGGCTGTAAATTAAAGTGGTGTTTGTTCCCCTCTCGTTTCATGTAGTTACAGGGTAAGTGTGAATCTGCGGCTGTAAATTAAAGTGGTGTTTGTTCCCCTCTTGTTCCGTGTAGTTACAGGGTAAGTGTGAATCTGCGGCTGTAAATTAAAGTGGTGTTTGTTCCCCTCTTGTTTCATGTAGTTACAGGGTAAGTGTGAATCTGCGGCTGTAAATTAAAGTGGTGTTTGTTCCCCTCTTGTTTCATGTAGTTACAGGGTAAGTGTGAATCTGCGGCTGTAAATTAAAGTGGTGTTTGTTCCCCTCTTGTTTCATGTAGTTACAGGGTAAGTGTGAATCTGCGGCTGTAAATTAAAGTGGTGTTTGTTCCCCTCTTGTTTCATGTAGTTACAGGGTAAGTGTGAATCTCCTGCTGTAAATTAAAGTGGTGTTTGTTCCCCTCTTGTTTCATGTAGTTACAGGGTAAGTGTGAATCTGCGGCTGTAAATTAAAGTGGTGTTTGTTCCCCTCTTGTTTCATGTAGTTACAGGGTAAGTGTGAATCTGCGGCTGTAAATTAAAGTGGTGTTTGTTCCCCTCTTGTTTCATGTAGTTACAGGGTAAGTGTGAATCTGTGGCTGTAAATTAAAGTGGTGTTTGTTCTCCTCTTGTTTCATGTAGTTACAGGGTAAGTGTGAATCTGCGGGCTGTAAATTAAAGTGGTGTTTGTTCCCCTCTTGTTTCATGTAGTTACAGGGTAAGTGTGAATCTGCGGGCTGTAAATTAAAGTGGTGTTTGTTCCCCTCTTGTTTCATGTAGTTACAGGGTAAGTGTGAATCTGCGGCTGTAAATTAAAGTGGTGTTTGTTCCCCTCTCGTTTCTTGTAGTTACAGGGTAAGTGTGAATCTGCGGCTGTAAATTAAAGTGTTTTGTTCCCCTCTTGTTTCATGTAGTTACAGGGTAAGTGTGAATCTGCTGCTGTAAATTAAAGTGGTGTTTGTTCCCCTCTCATTTCATGTAGTTACAGGGTAAGTGTGAATCTGCGGCTGTAAATTAAAGTGGTGTTTGTTCCCCTCTTGTTTCATGTAGTTACAGGGTAAGTGTGAATCTGCAGGCTGTAAATTAAAGTGGTGTTTGTTCTCCTCTTGTTTCATGTAGTTACAGGGTAAGTGTGAATCTGTGGCTGTAAATTAAAGTGGTGTTTGTTCCCCTCTTGTTTCATGTAGTTACAGGGTAAGTGTGAATCTGCTGCTGTAAATTAAAGTGGTGTTTGTTCCCCTCTTGTTTCATGTAGTTACAGGGTAAGTGTGAATCTGCGGCTGTAAATTAAAGTGGTGTTTGTTCCCCTCTTGTTTCATGTAGTTACAGGGTAAGTGTGAATCTGCTGCTGTAAATTAAAGTGGTGTTTGTTCTCCTCTTGTTTCATGTAGTTACAGGGTAAGTGTGAATCTGCGGCTGTAAATTAAAGTGGTGTTTGTTCCCCTCTTGTTTCATGTAGTTACAGGGTAAGTAAATATACGGGCTGTAAATTAAAGTGGTGTTTGTTCTCCTCTTGTTTTATGTAGTTACAGGGTAAGTGTGAATCTGCGGCTGTAAATTAAAGTGGTGTTTGTTCCCCTCTTGTTTCATGTAGTTACAGGGTAAGTGTGAATCTGCGGGCTGTAAATTAAAGTGGTGTTTGTTCCCCTCTTGTTTTATGTAGTTACAGGGTAAGTGTGAATCTGCGGCTGTAAATTAAAGTGGTGTTTGTTCTCCTCTTGTTTCATGTAGTTACAGGGTAAGTGTGAATCTGTGGGCTGTAAATTAAAGTGGTGTTTGTTCCCCTCTTGTTTCATGTAGTTACAGGGTAAGTGTGAATCTGTGGCTGTAAATTAAAGTGGTGTTTGTTCCCCTCTTGTTTCTTGTAGTTACAGGGTAAGTGTGAATCTGCTGCTGTAAATTAAAGTGGTTTGTTCCCCTCTTGTTTCTTGTAGTTACAGGGTAAGTGTGAATCTGCTGCTGTAAATTAAAGTGGTTTGTTCCCCTCTTGTTTCATGTAGTTACAGGGTAAGTGTGAATCTGCTGCTGTAAATTAAAGTGGTGTTTGTTCCCCTCTTGTTTCATGTAGTTACAGGGTAAGTGTGAATCTGCGGCTGTAAATTAAAGTGGTGTTTGTTCTCCTCTTGTTTCATGTAGTTACAGGGTAAGAGTGAATCTGCGGCTGTAAATTAAAGTGGTGTTTGTTCCCCTCTTGTTTCATGTAGTTACAGGGTAAGTGTGAATCTGTGGCTGTAAATTAAAGTGGTGTTTGTTCCCCTCTCGTTTCATGTAGTTACAGGGTAAGTGTGAATCTGTGGGCTGTAAATTAAAGTGGTGTTTGTTCCCCTCTTGTTTCATGTAGTTACAGGGTAAGTGTGAATCTGCGGCTGTAAATTAAAGTGGTGTTTGTTCCCCTCTCGTTTCATGTAGTTACAGGGTAAGTGTGAATCTCCTGCTGTAAATTAAAGTGGTGTTTGTTCCCTCTCGTTTCATGTAGTTACAGGGTAAGTGTGAATCTGTGGGCTGTAAATTAAAGTGGTGTTTGTTCCCCTCTCGTTTCATGTAGTTACAGGGTAAGTGTGAATCTGTGGGCTTTAAATTAAAGTGGTGTTTGTTCCCCTCTCGTTTCATGTAGTTACAGGGTAAGTGTGAATCTGTGGCTGTAAATTAAAGTGGTGTTTTTTCCCCTCTCGTTTCATGTAGTTACAGGGTAAGTGTGAATCTGCTGCTGTAAATTAAAGTGGTGTTTGTTCCCCTCTTGTTTCATGTAGTTACAGGGTAAGTGTGAATCTGCGGGCTGTAAATTAAAGTGGTGTTTGTTCCCCTCTTGTTTCATGTAGTTACAGGGTAAGTGTGAATCTGCGGCTGTAAATTAAAGTGGTGTTTGTTCCCCTCTTGTTTCATGTAGTTACAGGGTAAGTGTGAATCTGCAGCTGTAAATTAAAGTGGTGTTTGTTCCCCTCTTGTTTCATGTAGTTACAGGGTAAGTGTGAATCTCCTGCTGTAAATTAAAGTGGTGTTTGTTCCCCTCTCATTTCATGTAGTTACAGGGTAAGTGTGAATCTGCTGCTGTAAATTAAAGTGGTGTTTGTTCCCCTCTTGTTTCTTGTAGTTACAGGGTAAGTGTGAATCTGTGGGCTGTAAATTAAAGTGGTGTTTGTTCCCCTCTTGTTTCATGTAGTTACAGGGTAAGTGTGAATCTGCTGCTGTAAATTAAAGTGGTGTTTGTTCCCCTCTTGTTTCATGTAGTTACAGGGTAAGTGTGAATCTGCGGCTGTAAATTAAAGTGGTGTTTGTTCCCCTCTTGTTTCATGTAGTTACAGGGTAAGTGTGAATCTGCTGCTGTAAATTAAAGTGGTGTTTGTTCTCCTCTTGTTTCATGTAGTTACAGGGTAAAGTGTGAATCTGCGGCTGTAAATTAAAGTGGTGTTTGTTCCCTCTTGTTTCATGTAGTTACAGGGTAAGTGTGAATCTGCGGCTGTAAATTAAAGTGGTGTTTGTTCCCCTCTTGTTTCATGTAGTTTACAGGGTAAGTGAATCTGCGGCTGTAAATTAAAGTGGTGTTTGTTCCCCTCTTGTTTCATGTAGTTACAGGTTAAGTGTGAATCTGCGGCTGTAAATTAAAGTGGTGTTTGTTCCCCTCTCGTTTCATGTAGTTACAGGGTAAGTGTGAATCTGCGGCTGTAAATTAAAGTGGTGTTTGTTCCCCTCTCGTTTCATGTAGTTACAGGGTAAGTGTGAATCTGCGGCTGTAAATTAAAGTGGTGTTTGTTCCCCTCTTGTTTCATGTAGTTACAGGGTAAGTGTGAATCTGCGGCTGTAAATTAAAGTGGTGTTTGTTCCCCTCTTGTTTCATGTAGTTACAGGGTAAGTGTGAATCTGCTGCTGTAAGTAATTAAAGTGGTGTTTGTTCCCCTCTTGTTTCATGTAGTTACAGGGTAAGTGTGAATCTGCGGCTGTAAATTAAAGTGGTGTTTGTTCCCCTCTTGTTTCATGTAGTTACAGGGTAAGTGTGAATCTGCGGCTGTAAATTAAAGTGGTGTTTGTTCCCCTCTTGTTTCATGTAGTTACAGGGTAAGTGTGAATCTGCGGCTGTAAATTAAAGTGGTGTTTGTTCCCCTCTTGTTTCATGTAGTTACAGGGTAAGTGTGAATCTGCGCTGCTGTAAATTAAAGTGGTGTTTGTTCCCCTCTTGTTTCATGTAGTTACAGGGTAAGTGTGAATCTGCGGCTGTAAATTAAAGTGGTGTTTGTTCCCCTCTTGTTTCATGTAGTTACAGGGTAAGTGTGAATCTGCTGCTGTAAATTAAAGTGGTTTGTTCCCCTCTTGTTTCATGTAGTTACAGGGTAAGTGTGAATCTGCGGCTGTAAATTAAAGTGGTGTTTGTTCCCCTCTTGTTTCATGTAGTTACAGGGTAAGAGTGAATCTGCGGCTGTAAATTAAAGTGGTGTTTGTTCCCCTCTTGTTTCATGTAGTTACAGGGTAAGTGTGAATCTCCTGCTGTAAATTAAAGTGGTGTTTGTTCCCCTCTTGTTTCATGTAGTTACAGGGTAAGTGTGAATCTGTGGCTGTAAATTAAAGTGGTGTTTGTTCCCCTCTTGTTTCATGTAGTTACAGGGTAAGTGTGAATCTGCGGGCTGTAAATTAAAGTGGTGTTTGTTCCCCTCTTGTTTCATGTAGTTACAGGGTAAGTGTGAATCTGCGGCTGTAAATTAAAGTGGTGTTTGTTCTCCTCTTGTTTCATGTAGTTACAGGGTAAGTGTGAATCTGTGGCTGTAAATTAAAGTGGTGTTTGTTCCCCTCTTGTTTCATGTAGTTACAGGGTAAGTGTGAATCTGTGGGCTGTAAATTTAAGTGGTGTTTGTTCCCCTCTTGTTTCTTGTAGTTACAGGGTAAGTGTGAATCTGCTGCTGTAAATTAAAGTGGTTTGTTCCCCTCTTGTTTCTTGTAGTTACAGGGTAAGTGTGAATCTGCTGCTGTAAATTAAAGTGGTTTTTTCCCCTCTTGTTTCATGTAGTTACAGGGTAAGTGTGAATCTGCTGCTGTAAATTAAAGTGGTGTTTGTTCCCCTCTTGTTTCATGTAGTTACAGGGTAAGCGTGAATCTGCGGCTGTAAATTAAAGTGGTGTTTGTTCTCCTCTTGTTTCATGTAGTTACAGGGTAAGAGTGAATCTGCGGCTGTAAATTAAAGTGGTGTTTGTTCCCCTCTTGTTTCATGTAGTTACAGGGTAAGTGTGAATCTGTGGCTGTAAATTAAAGTGGTGTTTGTTCCCCTCTTGTTTCATGTAGTTACAGGGTAAGTGTGAATCTGTGGCTGTAAATTAAAGTGGTGTTTGTTCCCTCTCTGTTTCATGTAGTTACAGGGTAAGAGTGAATCTGCGGCTGTAAATTAAAGTGGTGTTTGTTCCCCTCTTGTTTCATGTAGTTACAGGGTAAGTGTGAATCTCCTGCTGTAAATTAAAGTGGTGTTTGTTCCCCTCTCGTTTCATGTAGTTACAGGGTAAGTGTGAATCTGTGGGCTTTAAATTAAAGTGGTGTTTGTTCCCCTCTCGTTTCATGTAGTTACAGGGTAAGTGTGAATCTGTGGCTGTAAATTAAAGTGGTGTTTGTTCCCCTCTTGTTTCATGTAGTTACAGGGTAAGTGTGAATCTGCTGCTGTAAATTAAAGTGGTGTTTGTTCCCCTCTTGTTTCATGTAGTTACAGGGTAAGTGTGAATCTGCGGCTGTAAATTAAAGTGGTGTTTGTTCCCCTCTTGTTTCATGTAGTTACAGGGTAAGTGTGAATCTGCTGCTGTAAATTAAAGTGGTGTTTGTTCCCCTCTTGTTTCATGTAGTTACAGGGTAAGTGTGAATCTGCGGCTGTAAATTAAAGTGGTGTTTGTTCCCCTCTTGTTTCATGTAGTTACAGGGTAAGTGTGAATCTGCAGGCTGTAAATTAAAGTGGTGTTTGTTCCCCTCTTGTTTCATGTAGTTACAGGGTAAGTGTGAATCTGCGGCTGTAAATTAAAGTGGTGTTTGTTCCCCTCTTGTTTCATGTAGTTACAGGGTAAGTGTGAATCTGCGGCTGTAAATTAAAGTGGTGTTTGTTCCCCTCTCGTTTCATGTAGTTACAGGGTAAGTGTGAATCTGCGGCTGTAAATTAAAGTGGTGTTTGTTCCCCTCTTGTTTCATGTAGTTACAGGGTAAGTGTGAATCTCCTGCTGTAAATTAAAGTGGTGTTTGTTCCCCTCTCATTTCATGTAGTTACAGGGTAAGTGTGAATCTGCTGCTGTAAATTAAAGTGGTGTTTGTTCCCCTCTTGTTTCTTGTAGTTACAGGGTAAGTGTGAATCTGTGGCTGTAAATTAAAGTGGTGTTTGTTCCCCTCTTGTTTCATGTAGTTACAGAGGGTAAGTGTGAATCTGCTGCTGTAAATTAAAGTGGTGTTTGTTCCCCTCTTGTTTCATGTAGTTACAGGGTAAGTGTGAATCTGCGGCTGTAAATTAAAGTGGTGTTTGTTCCCCTCTTGTTTCATGTAGTTACAGGGTAAGTGTGAATCTGCTGCTGTAAATTAAAGTGGTGTTTGTTCCCCTCTTGTTTCATGTAGTTACAGGGTAAGTGTGAATCTG
The DNA here is from genome assembly GCA_018749465.1 of Paracanthobrama guichenoti. NCBI lineage: Eukaryota > Metazoa > Chordata > Actinopteri > Cypriniformes > Gobionidae > Paracanthobrama > Paracanthobrama guichenoti. Next base: position 34,575,525 of record CM031963.1, read on the forward strand.
CGGCTGTAAATTAAAGTGGTGTTTGTTCCCCTCTTGTTTCATGTAGTTACAGGGTAAGTGTGAATCTGCGGGCTGTAAATTAAAGTGGTGTTTGTTCCCTCTCTTTTCATGTAGTTTACAGGGTAAGTGTGAATCTGTGGCTGTAAATTAAAGTGGTGTTTGTTCCCCTCTTGTTTCATGTAGTTACAGGGTAAGTGTGAATCTGCGGCTGTAAATTAAAGTGGTGTTTGTTCCCCTCTTGTTTCATGTAGTTACAGGGTAAGTGTGAATCTGCGGCTGTAAATTAAAGTGGTGTTTGTTCCCCTCTTGTTTCATGTAGTTACAGGGTAAGTGTGACTCTGCGGCTGTAAATTAAAGTGGTGTTTGTTCCCCTCTTGTTTCATGTAGTTACAGGGTAAGTGTGAATCTGTGGGCTGTAAATTTAAGTGGTGTTTGTTCCCCTCTTGTTTCTTGTAGTTACAGGGTAAGTGTGAATCTGCTGCTGTAAATTAAAGTGGTTTGTTCCCCTCTTGTTTCTTGTAGTTACAGGGTAAGTGTGAATCTGCTGCTGTAAATTAAAGTGGTGTTTGTTCCCCTCTTGTTTCATGTAGTTACAGGGTAAGTGTGAATCTGCTGCTGTAAATTAAAGTGGTGTTTGTTCCCCTCTTGTTTCATGTAGTTACAGGGTAAGTGTGAATCTGCTGCTGTAAATTAAAGTGGTGTTTGTTCTCCTCTTGTTTCATGTAGTTACAGGGTAAGTGTGAATCTGCGGCTGTAAATTAAAGTGGTGTTTGTTCCCCTCTTGTTTCATGTAGTTACAGGGTAAGTGTGAATCTCCTGCTGTAAATTAAAGTGGTGTTTGTTCCCCTCTCGTTTCATGTAGTTACAGGGTAAGTGTGAATCTGTGGCTGTAAATTAAAGTGGTGTTTGTTCCCCTCTTGTTTCATGTAGTTACAGGGTAAGTGTGAATCTGCGGCTGTAAATTAAAGTGGTGTTTGTTCTCCTCTCGTTTCATGTAGTTACAGGGTAAGTGTGAATCTGCTGCTGTAAATTAAAGTGGTGTTTGTTCCCCTCTCGTTTCATGTAGTTACAGGGTAAGTGTGAATCTGTGGCTGTAAATTAAAGTGGTGTTTGTTCCCCTCTTGTTTCATGTAGTTACAGGGTAAGTGTGAATCTGTGGGCTGTAAATTAAAGTGGTGTTTGTTCCCTCTTGTTTCTTGTAGTTACAGGGTAAGTGTGAATCTGCTGCTGTAAATTAAAGTGGTGTTTGTTCCCCTCTTGTTTCATGTAGTTACAGGGTAAGTGTGAATCTGCGGCTGTAAATTAAAGTGGTGTTTGTTCCCCTCTTGTTTCATGTAGTTACAGGGTAAGTGTGAATCTGCTGCTGTAAATTAAAGTGGTGTTTGTTCCCTCTTGTTTCATGTAGTTACAGGGTAAGTGTGAATCTGCTGCTGTAAATTAAAGTGGTGTTTGTTCCCCTCTTGTTTCATGTAGTTACAGGGTAAGTGTGAATCTGCGGCTGTAAATTAAAGTGGTGTTTGTTCCCCTCTTGTTTCATGTAGTTACAGGGTAAGTGTGAATCTGCGGCTGTAAATTAAAGTGGTGTTTGTTCCCCTCTTGTTTCATGTAGTTACAGGGTAAGTGTGAATCTGTGGCTGTAAATTAAAGTGGTGTTTGTTCCCCTCTCTGTTTCATGTAGTTACAGGGTAAGTGTGAATCTGCGGCTGTAAATTAAAGTGGTGTTTGTTCCCCTCTTGTTTCATGTAGTTACAGGGTAAGTGTGAATCTCTTGCTGTAAATTAAAGTGGTGTTTGTTCCCCTCTCTTGTTTCATGTAGTTACAGGGTAAGTGTGAATCTGCTGCTGTAAATTAAAGTGGTGTTTGTTCCCCTCTTGTTTCATGTAGTTACAGGGTAAGTGTGAATCTGTGGCTGTAAATTAAAGTGGTGTTTGTTCCCCTCTTGTTTCATGTAGTTACAGGGTAAGTGTGAATCTGCTGCTGTAAATTAAAGTGGTGTTTGTTCCCCTCTTGTTTCATGTAGTTACAGGGTAAGTGTGAATCTGCTGCTGTAAATTAAAGTGGTGTTTGTTCCCCTCTTGTTTCATGTAGTTACAGGGTAAGTGTGAATCTGCTGCTGTAAATTAAAGTGGTGTTTGTTCCCCTCTTGTTTCATGTAGTTACAGGGTAAGTGTGAATCTGCTGCTGTAAATTAAAGTGGTGTTTGTTCCCCTCTTGTTTCATGTAGTTACAGGGTAAGTGTGAATCTGCTGCTGTAAATTAAAGTGGTTTGTTCCCCTCTTGTTTCATGTAGTTACAGGGTAAGTGTGAATCTGTGGGCTGTAAATTAAAGTGGTGTTTGTTCCCCTCTTGTTTCATGTAGTTACAGGGTAAGTGTGAATCTGCTGCTGTAAATTAAAGTGGTGTTTGTTCCCCTCTCTTTCATGTAGTTACAGGGTAAGTGTGAATCTGCGGCTGTAAATTAAAGTGGTGTTTGTTCCCCTCTTGTTTCATGTAGTTACAGGGTAAGTGTGAATCTGCGGCTGTAAATTAAAGTGGTGTTTGTTCCCCTCTTGTTTCATGTAGTTACAGGGTAAGTGTGAATCTGTGGCTGTAAATTAAAGTGGTGTTTGTTCCCCTCTCGTTTCATGTAGTTACAGGGTAAGTGTGAATCTGTGGCTGTAAATTAAAGTGGTGTTTGTTCCCCTCTTGTTTCATGTAGTTACAGGGTAAGTGTGAATCTGCGGCTGTAAATTAAAGTGGTGTTTGTTCCCCTCTTGTTTCATGTAGTTACAGGGTAAGTGTGAATCTGTGGCTGTAAATTAAAGTGGTGTTTGTTCCCCTCTCGTTTCATGTAGTTACAGGGTAAGTGTGAATCTGTGGCTGTAAATTAAAGTGGTGTTTGTTCCCCTCTTGTTTCATGTAGTTACAGGGTAAGTGTGAATCTGTGGCTGTAAATTAAAGTGGTGTTTGTTCCCTCTCGTTTCATGTAGTTACAGGGTAAGTGTGAATCTGCTGGCTGTAAATTAAAGTGGTGTTTGTTCCCCTCTTGTTTCATGTAGTTACAGGGTAAGTGTGAATCTGCTGCTGTAAATTAAAGTGGTGTTTGTTCCCCTCTCGTTTCATGTAGTTACAGGGTAAGTGTGAATCTGTGGCTGCTGTAAATTAAAGTGGTGTTTGTTCCCTCTTGTTTCATGTAGTTACAGGGTAAGTGTGAATCTGTGGCTGTAAATTAAAGTGGTGTTTGTTCCCCTCTTGTTTCATGTAGTTACAGGGTAAGTGTGAATCTGCGGCTGTAAATTAAAGTGGTGTTTGTTCCCCTCTCGTTTCATGTAGTTACAGGGTAAGTGTGAATCTGCGGCTGTAAATTAAAGTGGTGTTTGTTCCCCTCTTGTTTCATGTAGTTACAGGGTAAGTGTGAATCTGCGGCTGTAAATTAAAGTGGTGTTTGTTCCCCTCTTGTTTCATGTAGTTACAGGGTAAGTGTGAATCTGCTGCTGTAAATTAAAGTGGTGTTTGTTCCCCTCTCGTTTCATGTAGTTACAGGGTAAGTGTGAATCTGCTGCTGTAAATTAAAGTGGTGTTTGTTCCCCTCTTGTTTCATGTAGTTACAGGGTAAGTGTGAATCTGTGGGCTGTAAATTAAAGTGGTGTTTGTTCCCCTCTTGTTTCATGTAGTTACAGGGTAAGTGTGAATCTACAGGCTGTAAATTAAAGTGGTGTTTGTTCCTCTCTTGTTTCATGTAGTTACAGGGTAAGTGTGAATCTGCGGCTGTAAATTAAAGTGGTGTTTGTTCCTCTCTTGTTTCATGTAGTTACAGGGTAAGTGTGAATCTGCTGCTGTAAATTAAAGTGGTGTTTGTTCCCCTCTTGTTTCATGTAGTTACAGGGTAAGTGTGAATCTGCTGCTGTAAATTAAAGTGGTGTTTGTTCCCCTCTCGTTTCATGTAGTTACAGGGTAAGTGTGAATCTGCTGCTGTAAATTAAAGTGGTGTTTGTTCCCTCTTGTTTCATGTAGTTACAGGGTAAGTGTGAATCTGTGGCTGTAAATTAAAGTGGTGTTTGTTCCCCTCTTGTTTCATGTAGTTACAGGGTAAGTGTGAATCTGTGGCTGTAAATTAAAGTGGTGTTTGTTCCCTCTCTGTTTCATGTAGTTACAGGGTAAGTGTGAATCTGCTGGCTGTAAATTAAAGTGGTGTTTGTTCCCCTCTTGTTTCATGTAGTTACAGGGTAAGTGTGAATCTGTGGCTGTAAATTAAAGTGGTGTTTGTTCCCCTCTTGTTTCATGTAGTTACAGGGTAAGTGTGAATCTGCTGCTGTAAATTAAAGTGGTGTTTGTTCCCCTCTTGTTTCATGTAGTTTACAGGGTAAGTGTGAATCTGCTGCTGTAAATTAAAGTGGTGTTTGTTCCCCTCTTGTTTCATGTAGTTACAGGGTAAGTGTGAATCTGCTGCTGTAAATTAAAGTGGTTTGTTCCCCTCTTGTTTCATGTAGTTACAGGGTAAGTGTGAATCTGCTGCTGTAAATTAAAGTGGTGTTTGTTCCCCTCTTGTTTCATGTAGTTACAGGGTAAGTGTGAATCTGCTGCTGTAAATTAAAGTGGTGTTTGTTCCCCTCTCGTTTCATGTAGTTACAGGGTAAGTGTGAATCTGCTGCTGTAAATTAAAGTGGTGTTTGTTCCCTCTCGTTTCATGTAGTTACAGGGTAAGTGTGAATCTGTGGCTGTAAATTAAAGTGGTGTTTGTTCCCCTCTTGTTTCATGTAGTTACAGGGTAAGTGTGAATCTGCGGCTGTAAATTAAAGTGGTGTTTGTTCCCCTCTCGTTTCATGTAGTTACAGGGTAAGTGTGAATCTGTGGCTGTAAATTAAAGTGGTGTTTGTTCCCCTCTTGTTTCATGTAGTTACAGGGTAAGTGTGAATCTGTGGCTGTAAATTAAAGTGGTGTTTGTTCCTCTCTGTTTCATGTAGTTACAGGGTAAGTGTGAATCTGCTGCTGTAAATTAAAGTGGTGTTTGTTCCCCTCTTGTTTCATGTAGTTACAGGGTAAGTGTGAATCTGCTGGCTGTAAATTAAAGTGGTGTTTGTTCCCTCTTGTTTCATGTAGTTACAGGGGTAAGTGTGAATCTGCTGCTGTAAATTAAAGTGGTGTTTGTTCTCCTCTTGTTTCATGTAGTTACAGGGTAAGTGTGAATCTGCTGCTGTAAATTAAAGTGGTTTGTTCCCTCTCTTGTTTCATGTAGTTACAGGTTAAGCGTGAATCTGCTGCTGTAAATTAAAGTGGTGTTTGTTCCCCTCTTGTTTCATGTAGTTACAGGGTAAGTGTGAATCTGCTGCTGTAAATTAAAGTGGTGTTTGTTCCCCTCTTGTTTCTTGTAGTTACAGGGTAAGTGTGAATCTGCTGCTGTAAATTAAAGTGGTGTTTGTTCCCCTCTCTGTTTCATGTAGTTACAGGGTAAGTGTGAATCTGCTGCTGTAAATTAAAGTGGTGTTTGTTCCCCTCTTGTTCATGTAGTTTACAGGGTAAGTGTGAATCTGCTGCTGTAAATTAAAGTGGTGTTTGTTCCCCTCTTGTTTCATGTAGTTACAGGGTAAGTGTGAATCTGCTGCTGTAAATTAAATTAAAGTGGTGTTTGTTCCCCTCTCTTGTTTCATGTAGTTACAGGGTAAGTGTGAATCTGCTGCTGTAAATTAAAGTGGTTTGTTCCCCTCTTGTTTCATGTAGTTACAGGGTAAGTGTGAATCTGCTGCTGTAAATTAAAGTGGTGTTTGTTCTCCTCTTGTTTCATGTAGTTACAGGGTAAGTGTGAATCTGCTGCTGTAAATTAAAGTGGTGTTTGTTCCCCTCTTGTTTCATGTAGTTACAGGGTAAGTGTGAATCTGTGGGCTGTAAATTAAAGTGGTGTTTGTTCCCCTCTTGTTTCATGTAGTTACAGGGTAAGTGTGAATCTGCTGCTGCTGTAAATTAAAGTGGTGTTTGTTCCCCTCTTGTTTCATGTAGTTACAGGGTAAGTGTGAATCTGCTGCTGTAAATTAAAGTGGTGTTTGTTCCCCTCTTGTTTCATGTAGTTACAGGGTAAGTGTGAATCTGCTGGCTGTAAATTAAAGTGGTGTTTGTTCCCCTCTTGTTTCATGTAGTTACAGGGTAAGTGTGAATCTGCTGCTGTAAATTAAAGTGGTGTTTGTTCCCCTCTCGTTTCATGTAGTTACAGGGTAAGTGTGAATCTGTGGCTGTAAATTAAAGTGGTGTTTGTTCCCTCTTGTTTCATGTGTAGTTACAGGGTAAGTGTGAATCTGCTGGCTGTAAATTAAAGTGGTGTTTGTTCCCCTCTTGTTTCATGTAGTTACAGGGTAAGTGTGAATCTGCTGGCTGTAAATTAAAGTGGTGTTTGTTCCCCTCTTGTTTCATGTAGTTACAGGGTAAGTGTGAATCTGCTGCTGTAAATTAAAGTGGTTTGTTCCCCTCTTGTTTCATGTAGTTACAGGGTAAGTGTGAATCTGCTGCTGTAAATTAAAGTGGTGTTTGTTCCCCTCTGTTTTCATGTAGTTACAGGGTAAGTGTGAATCTGCTGCTGTAAATTAAAGTGGTGTTTGTTCCCCTCTTGTTTCATGTAGTTACAGGGTAAGTGTGAATCTGCTGGCTGTAAATTAAAGTGGTGTTTGTTCCCCTCTTGTTTCATGTAGTTACAGGGTAAGTGTGAATCTGCGGCTGTAAATTAAAGTGGTGTTTGTTCCCCTCTTGTTTCATGTAGTTACAGGGTAAGTGTGAACTGCTGCTGTAAATTAAAGTGGTGTTTGTTCCCCTCTTGTTTCATGTAGTTACAGGGTAAGTGTGAATCTGCTGCTGTAAATTTAAGTGGTGTTTGTTCCCCTCTTGTTTCATGTAGTTACAGGGTAAGTGTGAATCTGCTGCTGTAAATTAAAGTGGTGTTTGTTCCCCTCTTGTTTCATGTAGTTACAGGGTAAGTGTGAATCTGTGGCTGTAAATTAAAGTGGTGTTTGTTCCCCTCTTGTTTCATGTAGTTACAGGGTAAGTGTGAATCTGCGGCTGTAAATTAAAGTGGTGTTTGTTCCCCTCTTGTTTCATGTAGTTACAGGGTAAGTGTGAATCTGCTGCTGTAAATTAAAGTGGTGTTTGTTCCCCTCTTGTTTCATGTAGTTACAGGGTAAATGTGAATCTGCTGCTGTAAATTAAAGTGGTTTGTTCCCTCTCTTGTTTCATGTAGTTACAGGTTAAGCGTGAATCTGCGGCTGTAAATTAAAGTGGTGGTGTTTGTTCCCCTCTTGTTTCATGTAGTTACAGGGTAAGTGTGAATCTGCTGCTGTAAATTAAAGTGGTGTTTGTTCTCCTCTTGTTTCATGTAGTTACAGGGTAAGTGTGAATCTGCTGCTGTAAATTAAAGTGGTGTTTGTTCCCTCTCTGTTTCATGTAGTTACAGGGTAAGTGTGAATCTGTGGCTGTAAATTAAAGTGGTGTTTGTTCCCTCTCTGTTTCATGTAGTTACAGGGTAAGTGTGAATCTGTGGCTGTAAATTAAAGTGGTGTTTGTTCCCCTCTTGTTTCATGTAGTTACAGGGTAAGTGTGAATCTGCGGCTGTAAATTAAAGTGGTGTTTGTTCCCCTCTTGTTTCATGTAGTTACAGGGTAAGTGTGAATCTGTGGCTGTAAATTAAAGTGGTGTTTGTTCCCCTCTTGTTTCATGTAGTTACAGGGTAAGTGTGAATCTGCTGCTGTAAATTAAAGTGGTGTTTGTTCCCCTCTTGTTTCATGTATTACAGGGTAAGTGTGAATCTGCTGCTGTAAATTAAAGTGGTGTTTGTTCCCCTCTTGTTTCATGTAGTTACAGGGTAAGTGTGAATCTGCGGCTGTAAATTAAAGTGGTGTTCGTTCCCCTCTCGTTTCGTGTAGTTACAGGGTAAGTGTGAATCTGCTGCTGTAAATTAAAGTGGTGTTTGTTCCTCTCTTGTTTCATGTAGTTACAGGGTAAGTGTGAATCTGCGGCTGTAAATTAAAGTGGTGTTTGTTCCCTCTTGTTTCATGTAGTTACAGGGTAAGTGTGAATCTGCTGCTGTAAATTAAAGTGGTGTTCGTTCCCCTCTTGTTTCATGTAGTTACAGGGTAAGTGTGAATCTGCGGCTGTAAATTAAAGTGGTGTTTGTTCCCCTCTTGTTTCATGTAGTTACAGGGTAAGTGTGAATCTGCAGGTTTAAAGTGGTGTTTGTTCTCCTCTGTTTCATGTAGTTACAGGGTAAGTGTGAATCTGCTGCTGTAAATTAAAGTGGTGTTTGTTCCTCTCTTGTTTCATGTAGTTACAGGGTAAGTGTGAATCTGCTGCTGTAAATTAAAGTGGTGTTTGTTCCCCTCTGTTTCATGTAGTTACAGGGTAAGTGTGAATCTGCTGGCTGTAAATAAAAGTGGTTCTTGTTCCCCTCTTGTTTCATGTAGTTACAGGGTAAGTGTGAATCTGTGGCTGTAAATTAAAGTGGTGTTTGTTCCCCTCTTGTTTCATGTAGTTACAGGGTAAGTGTGAATCTGCTGCTGTAAATTAAAGTGGTGTTTGTTCCCCTCTTGTTTCTTGTAGTTACAGGGTAAGTGTGAATCTGCTGCTGTAAATTAAAGTGGTGTTTGTTCCTCTCTTTCATGTAGTTACAGGTAAGTGTGAATCTGCTGCTGTAAATTAAAGTGGTGTTTGTTCCTCTCTTTTCATGTAGTTACAGGGTAAGTGTGAATCTGCTGCTGTAAATTAAAGTGGTGTTTGTTCCCCTCTTGTTTCATGTAGTTACAGGGTAAGTGTGAATCTGCTGCTGTAAATTAAAGTGGTGTTTGTTCCCCTCTTGTTTCATGTAGTTACAGGGTAAGTGTGAATCTGCTGCTGTAAATTAAAGTGGTTTGTTCCCCTCTTGTTTCATGTAGTTACAGGGTAAGTGTGAATCTGTGGCTGTAAATTAAAGTGGTGTTTGTTCCTCTCTTGTTTCATGTAGTTACAGGGTAAGTGTGAATCTGCTGCTGTAAATTAAAGTGGTGTTTGTTCCCCTCTTGTTTCATGTAGTTACAGGGTAAACGTGAATCTGCTGCTGTAAATTAAAGTGGTGTTTGTTCCCCTCTTGTTCTGTGTAGTTACAGGGTAAGTGTGAATCTGCTGCTGTAAATTAAAGTGGTGTTTGTTCTCTTGTTTCATGTAGTTACAGGGTAAGTGTGAATCTGTGTGTAAATTAAAGTGGTGTTTGTTCCCTCTCTGTTTCATGTAGTTACAGGGTAAGTGTGAATCTGCTGCTGTAAATTAAAGTGGTGTTTGTTCCCTCTTGTTTCATGTAGTTACAGGGTAAGTGTGAATCTGCGGCTGTAAATTAAAGTGGTGTTTGTTCCCTCTTGTTTCATGTAGTTACAGGGTAAGTGTGAATCTGCGGCTGTAAATTAAAGTGGTGTTTGTTCCCTCTTGTTTCATGTAGTTACAGGGTAAGTGTGAATCTGCTGGCTGTAAATTAAAGTGGTGTTTGTTCCCTCTCTTGTTCATGTAGTTACAGGGTAAGTGTGAATCTGCGGCTGTAAATTAAAGTGGTGTTTGTTCCCCTCTCGTTTCATGTAGTTACAGGGTAAGTGTGAATCTGCGGCTGTAAATTAAAGTGGTGTTTGTTCCCCTCTTGTTTCATGTAGTTACAGGGTAAGTGTGAATCTGCTGCTGTAAATTAAAGTGGTGTTTGTTCCTCTCTTGTTTCATGTAGTTACAGGGTAAGTGTGAATCTACAGGCTGTAAATTAAAGTGGTGTTTGTTCCCCTCTTGTTTCATGTAGTTACAGGGTAAGTGTGAATCTGTGGCTGTAAATTAAAGTGGTGTTTGTTCCCTCTCTGTTTCATGTAGTTACAGGGTAAGTGTGAATCTGCTGCTGTAAATTAAAGTGGTGTTTGTTCCCCTCTTGTTTCATGTAGTTACAGGGTAAGTGTGAATCTGTGGCTGTAAAAATTAAAGTGGTGTTTGTTCCCCTCTTGTTTCATGTAGTTACAGGGTAAGTGTGAATCTGCTGCTGTAAATTTAAAGTGGTGTTTGTTCCCCTCTCGTTTCGTGTAGTTACAGGGTAAGTGTGAATCTGCTGCTGTAAATTAAAGTGGTGTTTGTTCCCTCTTGTTTCATGTAGTTACAGGGTAAGTGTGAATCTGCTGCTGTAAATTAAAGTGGTGTTTGTTCCTCTCTTGTTTCATGTAGTTACAGGGTAAGTGTGAATCTGCGGCTGTAAATTAAAGTGGTGTTTGTTCCTCTCTTGTTTCATGTAGTTACAGGGTAAGTGTGAATCTACAGGCTGTAAATTAAAGTGGTGTTTGTTCCTCTTGTTTCATGTAGTTACAGGGTAAGTGTGAATCTGCTGCTGTAAATTAAAGTGGTGTTTGTTCCCCTCTTGTTTCATGTAGTTACAGGGTGAATCTGTGCTGTAAATTAAAGTGGTGTTTGTTCTCCTCTTGTTTCATGTTTGTTACAGGGTAAGTGTGAATCTGCTGGCTGTAAATTAAAGTGGTGTTTGTTCCCCTCTTGTTTCATGTAGTTACAGGGTAAGTGAATCTGCGGCTGTAAATTAAAGTGGTGTTTGTTCCCCTTTGTTTCATGTAGTTACAGGGTAAGTGTGAATCTGCGGCTGTAAATTAAAGTGGTGTTTGTTCCCTCTTGTTTCATGTAGTTACAGGGTAAGTGTGAATCTGCTGCTGTAAATTAAAGTGGTGTTTGTTCCCTCTCGTTTCATGTAGTTACAGGGTAAGTGTGAATCTGTGGCTGTAAATTAAAGTGGTGTTTGTTCCCTCTTGTTTCATGTAGTTACAGGGTAAGTGTGAATCTGTGGCTGTAAATTAAAGTGGTGTTTGTTCCTCTCTTGTTTCATGTAGTTACAGGGTAAGTGTGAATCTGCAGGCTGTAAATTAAAGTGGTGTTTGTTCCCCTCTTGTTTCATGTAGTTACAGGGTAAGTGTGAATCTGCTGCTGTAAATTAAAGTGGTGTTTGTTCCCCTCTTGTTTCGTGTAGTTACAGGGTAAGTGTGAATCTGCTGCTGTAAATTAAAGTGGTGTTTGTTCCCCTCTGTTTCATGTAGTTACAGGGTAAGTGTGAATCTGCTGCTGTAAATTAAAGTGGTGTTTGTTCCCCTCTTGTTTCATGTAGTTACAGGGTAAGTGTGAATCTGCGGCTGTAAATTAAAGTGGTGTTTGTTCCCCTCTTGTTTCATGTAGTTACAGGGTAAGTGTGAATCTGCGGCTGTAAATTAAAGTGGTGTTTGTTCCTCTCTTGTTTCATGTAGTTACAGGGTAAGTGTGAATCTGCTGCTGTAAATTAAAGTGGTGTTTGTTCCCCTCTTGTTTCATGTAGTTACAGGGTAAGTGTGAATCTGTGGCTGTAAATTAAAGTGGTGTTTGTTCCCTCTTGTTTCATGTAGTTACAGGGTAAGTGTGAATCTGTGGCTGTAAATTAAAGTGGTGTTTGTTCCCCTCTTGTTTCATGTAGTTACAGGGTAAGTGTGAATCTGCTGGCTGTAAATTAAAGTGGTGTTTGTTCTCTCTGCTTTCATGTAGTTACAGGGTAAGTGTGAATCTGCTGTAAATTAAAGTGGTGTTTGTTCCCCTCTTGTTTCATGTAGTTACAGGGTAAGTGTGAATCTGCTGCTGTAAATTAAAGTGGTGTTTGTTCTCTCTCTTGTTTCATGTAGTTACAGGGTAAGTGTGAATCTGCTGCTGTAAATTAAAGTGGTGTTTGTTCCCCTCTTGTTTTGTAGTTACAGGGTAAGTGTGAATCTGCGGCTGTAAATTAAAGTGGTGTTTGTTCCTCTCTGTTTCATGTAGTTACATGGTAAGTGTGAATCTGTGGCTGTAAATTAAAGTGGTGTTTGTTCCCTCTTGTTTCATGTAGTTACAGGGTAAGTGTGAATCTGCGGCTGTAAATTAAAGTGGTGTTTGTTCCCTCTCTGTTTCATGTAGTTACAGGGTAAGTGTGAATCTGCTGCTGTAAATTAAAGTGGTGTTTGTTCCTCTTGTTTCATGTAGTTACAGGGTAAGTGTGAATCTGCGGCTGTAAATTAAAGTGGTGTTTGTTCCCCTCTTGTTTCATGTAGTTACAGGGTAAGTGTGAATCTGCGGCTGTAAATTAAAGTGGTGTTTGTTCCCCTCTTGTTTCATGTAGTTACAGGGTAAGTGTGAATCTGTGGCTGTAAATTAAAGTGGTGTTTGTTCCCCTCGTTTCATGTAGTTACAGGGTAAGTGTGAATCTGCTGCTGTAAATTAAAGTGGTGTTTGTTCCCCTCTTGTTTCATGTAGTTACAGGGTAAGTGTGAATCTGCGGCTGTAAATTAAAGTGGTGTTTGTTCCCCTCTCTCGTTTCATGTAGTTACAGGGTAAGTGTGAATCTGCGGCTGTAAATTAAAGTGGTGTTTGTTCCCTCTTGTTTCATGTAGTTACAGGGTAAGTGTGAATCTGCTGCTGTAAATTTAAGTGGTGTTTGTTCCCCTCTTGTTTCTTGTAGTTACAGGGTAAGTGTGAATCTGCTGCTGTAAATTAAAGTGGTGTTTGTTCCCCTCTTGTTTCATGTAGTTACAGGGTAAGTGTGAATCTGTGGGCTGTAAATTAAAGTGGTGTTTGTTCCCTCTTGTTTCATGTAGTTACAGGGTAAGTGTGAATCTGCTGCTGTAAATTAAAGTGGTTTGTTCCCTCTCTTGTTTCATGTAGTTACAGGTTAAGCGTGAATCTGCTGCTGTAAATTAAAGTGGTGTTTGTTCCCTCTTGTTTCATGTAGTTACAGGGTAAGTGTGAATCTGCTGCTGTAAATTAAAGTGGTGTTTGTTCCCTCTTGTTTCATGTAGTTACAGGGTAAGTGTGAATCTGCTGCTGTAAATTAAAGTGGTGTTTGTTCCCCTCTTGTTTCATGTAGTTACAGGGTAAGTGTGAATCTGCTGCTGTAAATTAAAGTGGTGTTTGTTCCCCTCTTGTTTCATGTAGTTACAGGGTAAGTGTGAATCTGCGGCTGTAAATTAAAGTGGTGTTTGTTCCCTCTCTGTTTCATGTAGTTACAGGGTAAGTGTGAATCTGCTGCTGTAAATTAAAGTGGTGTTTGTTCCCTCTGTTTTCATGTAGTTACAGGGTAAGTGTGACTCTGTGGCTGTAAATTAAAGTGGTGTTTGTTCCCCTCTTGTTTCATGTAGTTACAGGGTAAGTGTGAATCTGCTGCTGTAAATTTAAGTGGTGTTTGTTCCCCTCTCTTGTTTCATGTAGTTACAGGGTAAGTGTGAATCTGCTGCTGTAAATTAAAGTGGTGTGTTTTGTTCCCCTCTCGTTTCATGTAGTTACAGGGTAAGTGTGAATCTGTGGCTGTAAATTAAAGTGGTGTTTGTTCCCCTCTTGTTTCATGTAGTTACAGGGTAAGTGTGAATCTGCTGCTGTAAATTAAAGTGGTTTGTTCCCTCTCTGTTTCATGTAGTTACAGGGTAAGTGTGAATCTGCTGCTGTAAATTAAAGTGGTGTTTGTTCCCCTCTTGTTTCATGTAGTTACAGGGTAAGTGTGAATCTGCTGCTGTAAATTAAAGTGGTGTTTGTTCTCCTCTTGTTTCATGTAGTTACAGGGTAAGTGTGAATCTGCTGCTGTAAATTAAAGTGGTGTTTGTTCCCCTCTTGTTTCATGTAGTTACAGGGTAAGTGTGAATCTGCGGCTGTAAATTAAAGTGGTGTTTGTTCCCCTCTTGTTTCATGTAGTTACAGGGTAAGTGTGAATCTGCTGCTGTAAATTAAAGTGGTGTTTGTTCCTCTTGTTTCATGTAGTTACAGGGTAAGTGTGAATCTGCTGCTGTAAATTAAAGTGGTGTTTGTTCCCCTCTTGTTTCATGTAGTTACAGGGTAAGTGTGAATCTGCTGGCTGTAAATTAAAGTGGTGTTTGTTCCCTCTTGTTTCATGTAGTTACAGGGTAAGTGTGAATCTGCGGCTGTAAATTAAAGTGGTGTTTGTTCCCCTCTTGTTTCATGTAGTTACAGGGTAAGTGTGAATCTGCTGCTGTAAATTAAAGTGGTGTTTGTTCCCCTCTTGTTTCATGTAGTTACAGGGTAAGTGTGAATCTGCGGCTGTAAATTAAAGTGGTGTTTGTTCCCCTCTTTTCATGTAGTTACAGGGTAAGTGTGAATCTGCTGGCTGTAAATTAAAGTGGTGTTTGTTCTCCTCTTGTTTCATGTAGTTACAGGGTAAGTGTGAATCTACAGGCTGTAAATTAAAGTGGTGTTTGTTCCCCTCTTGTTTCATGTAGTTACAGGGTAAACGTGAATCTGCTGCTGTAAATTAAAGTGGTGTTTGTTCCCTCTCTGTTTCATGTAGTTACAGGGTAAGTGTGAATCTGCGGCTGTAAATTAAAGTGGTGTTTGTTCCCCTCTCGTTTCATGTAGTTACAGGGTAAGTGTGAATCTGCTGCTGTAAATTAAAGTGGTGTTTGTTCCCCTCTCGTTTCATGTAGTTACAGGGTAAGTGTGAATCTGCGGCTGTAAATTAAAGTGGTGTTTGTTCCCCTCTCTTGTTTCATGTAGTTACAGGGTAAGTGTGAATCTGCTGCTGTAAATTAAAGTGGTGTTTGTTCCCCTCTCGTTTCATGTAGTTACAGGGTAAGTGTGAATCTGCTGCTGTAAATTAAAGTGGTGTTTGTTCCCCTCTTGTTTCATGTAGTTACAGGGTAAGTGTGAATCTACAGGCTGTAAATTAAAGTGGTGTTTGTTCCCTCTCTTGTTTCATGTAGTTACAGGGTAAGTGTGAATCTGCTGCTGTAAATTAAAGTGGTTTGTTCCCCTCTTGTTTCATGTAGTTACAGGGTAAACGTGAATCTGCTGCTGTAAATTAAAGTGGTGTTTGTTCCTCTTGTTTCGTGTAGTTACAGGGTAAGTGTGAATCTGCTGCTGTAAATTAAAGTGGTGTTTGTTCCTCTCTTGTTTCATGTAGTTACAGGGTAAGTGTGAATCTACAGGCTGTAAATTAAAGTGGTGTTTGTTCCTCTCTTGTTTCATGTAGTTACAGGGTAAGTGTGAATCTGCGGCTGTAAATTAAAGTGGTGTTTGTTCCCCTCTCTTGTTTCATGTAGTTACAGGGTAAGTGTGAATCTGCTGCTGTAAATTAAAGTGGTGTTTGTTCCCCTCTCGTTTCATGTAGTTACAGGGTAAGTGTGAATCTGCTGCTGTAAATTAAAGTGGTGTTTGTTCCCCTCTTGTTTCATGTAGTTACAGGGTAAGTGTGAATCTGCGGCTGTAAATTAAAGTGGTGTTTGTTCCTCTCTTTTCATGTAGTTACAGGGTAAGTGTGAATCTACAGGCTGTAAATTAAAGTGGTGTTTGTTCCTCTCTTGTTTCATGTAGTTACAGGGTAAGTGTGAATCTGTGGCTGTAAATTAAAGTGGTGTTTGTTCCCCTCTTGTTTCATGTAGTTACAGGGTAAGTGTGAATCTGCGGCTGTAAATTAAAGTGGTGTTTGTTCCCCTCTTGTTTCATGTAGTTACAGGGTAAGTGTGAATCTGCTGCTGTAAATTAAAGTGGTGTTTGTTCCCTCTTGTTTCATGTAGTTACAGGGTAAGTGTGAATCTGCTGGCTGTAAATTAAAGTGGTGTTTGTTCCCCTCTTGTTTCATGTGTAGTTACAGGGTAAGTGTGAATCTGCGGCTGTAAATTAAAGTGGTGTTTGTTCCCTCTTGTTTCATGTAGTTACAGGGTAAGTGTGAATCTGCTGCTGTAAATTAAAGTGGTGTTTGTTCCCCTCTTTTTCATGTAGTTACAGGGTAAGTGTGAATCTGTGGCTGTAAAATTAAAGTGGTGTTTGTTCCCCTCTTGTTTCATGTAGTTACAGGGTAAGTGTGAATCTGCTGGCTGTAAATTAAAGTGGTGTTTGTTCCCTCTTGTTTCATGTAGTTACAGGGTAAGTGTGAATCTGCTGCTGTAAATTAAAGTGGTGTTTGTTCCCTCTCTCGTTTCATGTAGTTACAGGGTAAGTGTGAATCTGCGGCTGTAAATTAAAGTGGTGTTTGTTCCCCTCTTGTTTCATGTAGTTACAGGGTAAGTGTGAATCTGTGGCTGTAAATTAAAGTGGTGTTTGTTCCCTCTTGTTTCATGTAGTTACAGGGTAAGTGTGAATCTGCTGCTGTAAATTAAAGTGGTGTTTGTTCCCCTCTCGTTTCATGTAGTTACAGGGTAAGTGTGAATCTGCTGCTGTAAATTAAAGTGGTGTTTGTTCCCTCTTGTTTCATGTAGTTACAGGGTAAGTGTGAATCTGCTGCTGTAAATTAAAGTGGTTTGTTCCCTCTCTTGTTTCATGTAGTTACAGGTTAAGCGTGAATCTGCTGCTGTAAATTAAAGTGGTGTTTGTTCCCTCTTGTTTCATGTAGTTACAGGGTAAGTGTGAATCTGCTGCTGTAAATTAAAGTGGTGTTTGTTCCCTCTTGTTTCATGTAGTTACAGGGTAAGTGTGAATCTGCTGCTGTAAATTAAAGTGGTGTTTGTTCCCCTCTTGTTTCATGTAGTTACAGGGTAAGTGTGAATCTGCGGCTGTAAATTAAAGTGGTGTTTGTTCCCCTCTTGTTTCATGTAGTTACAGGGTAAGTGTGAATCTGTGGCTGTAAATTAAAGTGGTGTTTGTTCCCTCTCTTTTTCATGTAGTTACAGGGTAAGTGTGAATCTGCGGCTGTAAATTAAAGTGGTGTTTGTTCCCCTCTTGTTTCATGTAGTTACAGGGTAAGTGTGAATCTGCTGCTGTAAATTAAAGTGGTGTTTGTTCCCCTCTTGTTTCATGTAGTTACAGGGTAAGTGTGAATCTGCTGCTGTAAATTAAAGTGGTGTTTGTTCCTCTCTCGTTTCATGTAGTTACAGGGTAAGTGTGTGGTAAATTAAAAGTGGTTTTGTTCCCCTCTTGTTTCATGTAGTTACAGGGTAAGTGTGAATCTGCTGCTGTAAATTAAAGTGGTGTTTGTTCCCTCTTGTTTCATGTAGTTACAGGGTAAGTGTGAATCTGCTGCTGTAAATTAAAGTGGTGTTTGTTCCTCTCTTGTTTCATGTAGTTACAGGGTAAGTGTGAATCTCTGCTGCTGTAAATTAAAGTGGTGTTTGTTCCCCTCTTGTTTCATGTAGTTACAGGGTAAGTGTGAATCTGCTGCTGTAAATTAAAGTGGTGTTTGTTCCCCTCTTTTTCATGTAGTTACAGGGTAAGTGTGAATCTGCGGTAAATTAAAGTGGTGTTTGTTCCTCTCTTGTTTCATGTAGTTACAGGGTAAGTGTGAATCTGCTGCTGTAAATTAAAGTGGTGTTTGTTCCCCTCTTGTTTCATGTAGTTACAGGGTAAGTGTGAATCTGCGGCTGTAAATTAAAGTGGTTTGTTCCCTCTCTTGTTTCATGTAGTTACAGGTTAAGCGTGAATCTGCGGCTGTAAATTAAAGTGGTGTTTGTTCCCCTCTTGTTTTCATGTAGTTACAGGGTAAGTGTGAATCTGCTGCTGTAAATTAAAGTGGTGTTTGTTCCCCTCTTGTTTCATGTAGTTACAGGGTAAGTGTGAATCTGCTGCTGTAAATTAAAGTGGTGTTTGTTCCCTTCGTTTCATGTAGTTACAGGGTAAGTGTGAATCTGCTGCTGTAAATTAAAGTGGTGTTTGTTCCCTCTCTGTTTCATGTAGTTACAGGGTAAGTGTGAATCTGCTGCTGTAAATTAAAGTGGTGTTTGTTCCCCTCTTGTTTCATGTAGTTACAGGGTAAGTGTGAATCTGCTGCTGTAAATTAAAGTGGTGTTCGTTCCCCTCTGTTTCATGTAGTTACAGGGTAAGTGTGAATCTGCTGCTGTAAATTAAAGTGGTGTTTGTTCCTCTCTTGTTTCATGTAGTTACAGGGTAAGTGTGAATCTGCTGCTGTAAATTAAAGTGGTGTTTGTTCCCCTCTCGTTTCATGTAGTTACAGGGTAAGTGTGAATCTGCGGCTGTAAATTAAAGTGGTGTTTGTTCCCCTCTTGTTTCATGTAGTTACAGGGTAAGTGTGAATCTGTGGCTGTAAATTAAAGTGGTGTTTGTTCCTCTCTCTTGTTTCATGTAGTTACAGGGTAAGTGTGAATCTGCGGCTGTAAATTAAAGTGGTGTTTGTTCCCTCTTGTTTCATGTAGTTACAGGGTAAGTGTGAATCTGCTGCTGTAAATTAAAGTGGTGTTTGTTCCCCTCTCGTTTCATGTAGTTACAGGGTAAGTGTGAATCTGTGGCTGTAAATTAAAGTGGTGTTTGTTCCCTCTCGTTTCATGTAGTTTAGGGTAAGTGTGAATCTGTGGCTGTAAATTAAAGTGGTGTTTGTTCCCTCTCTTGTTTCATGTAGTTACAGGGTAAGTGTGAATCTGCTGCTGTAAATTAAAGTGGTGTTTGTTCCCTCTCGTTTCATGTAGTTACAGGGTAAGTGTGAATCTGCTGCTGTAAATTAAAGTGGTGTTTGTTCCCCTCTTGTTTCATGTAGTTACAGGGTAAACGTGAATCTGCTGCTGTAAATTAAAGTGGTTTGTTCCCCTCTTGTTTCATGTAGTTACAGGGTAAACGTGAATCTGCTGCTGTAAATTAAAGTGGTTTGTTCCCCTCTCGTTTCATGTAGTTACAGGGTAAGTGTGAATCTGCTGCTGTAAATTAAAGTGGTGTTTGTTCCCTCTTGTTTCATGTAGTTACAGGGTAAGTGTAAATCTGCGGCTGTAAATTAAAGTGGTGTTTGTTCCCCTCTCGTTCTGTGTAGTTACAGGGTAAGTGTGAATCTGCGGCTGTAAATTAAAGTGGTGTTTGTTCCCCTCTCTTTTTGTGTAGTTACAGGGTAAGTGTGAATCTGCTGCTGTAAATTAAAGTGGTGTTTGTTCTCTTCTCGTTTCATGTAGTTACAGGGTAAGTGTGAATCTGTGGCTGCTGTAAATTAAAGTGGTGTTTGTTCCCTCTCTCATTCATGTAGTTACAGGGTAAGTGTGAATCTGCTGCTGTAAATTAAAGTGGTGTTTGTTCCCCTCTTGTTTCATGTAGTTACAGGGTAAGTGTGAATCTGCTGCTGTAAATTAAAGTGGTGTTTGTTCCCTCTTGTTTCATGTAGTTACAGGGTAAGTGTGAATCTGCTGCTGTAAATTAAAGTGGTGTTTGTTCCCCTCTTGTTTCATGTAGTTACAGGGTAAGTGTGAATCTGCTGCTGTAAATTAAAGTGGTTTGTTCCCTCTCTTGTTTCATGTAGTTACAGGGTAAGTGTGAATCTGCTGCTGTAAATTAAAGTGGTTTGTTCCCCTCTTGTTTCATGTAGTTACAGGGTAAATGTGAATCTGCTGCTGTAAATTAAAGTGGTTTGTTCCCTCTCTTGTTTCATGTAGTTACAGGGTAAGTGTGAATCTGCTGCTGTAAATTAAAGTGGTGTTTGTTCCTCTCTTGTTTCATGTAGTTACAGGGTAAGTGTGAATCTACAGGCTGTAAATTAAAGTGGTGTTTGTTCCTCTCTTGTTTCATGTAGTTACAGGGTAAGTGTGAATCTGCGGCTGTAAATTAAAGTGGTGTTTGTTCCCCTCTCGTTTCATGTAGTTACAGGGTAAGTGTGAATCTGCGCTGTAAATTAAAGTGGTGTTTGTTCCCCTCTTGTTTCATGTAGTTACAGGGTAAACGTGAATCTGCTGCTGTAAATTAAAGTGGTGTTTGTTCCCCTCTGTTTCATGTAGTTACAGGGTAAGTGTGAATCTGCTGCTGTAAATTAAAGTGGTTTGTTCCCTCTCTTGTTTCATGTAGTTACAGGGTAAGTGTGAATCTGCGGCTGAATCTGTGGCTGTAAATTAAAGTGGTGTGAATCTGTGGCTGTAAATTAAAGTGGTGTTTTGTTCCTCTTGTTTCATGTAGTTACAGGGTAAGTGTGAATCTGCTGGCTGTAAATTAAAGTGGTGTTTGTTCCCCTCTCTGTTTCATGTAGTTACAGGGTAAGTGTGAATCTGCGGCTGTAAATTAAAGTGGTGTTTGTTCCCCTCTTGTTTCATGTGTAGTTACAGGGTAAGTGTGAATCTGCTGCTGTAAATTAAAGTGGTGTTTGTTCCCTCTCGTTTCATGTAGTTACAGGGTAAGTGTGAATCTGCTGCTGTAAATTAAAGTGGTGTTTGTTCCCCTCTTGTTTCATGTAGTTACAGGGTAAGTGTGAATCTGCGGCTGTAAATTAAAGTGGTGTTTGTTCCCTCTCTTGTTTCATGTAGTTACAGGTTAAGCGTGAATCTGCGGCTGTAAATTAAAGTGGTGTTTGTTCTCCTCTTGTTTCATGTAGTTACAGGGTAAGAGTGAATCTGCGGCTGTAAATTAAAGTGGTGTTTGTTCCCTCTCTGTTTCATGTAGTTACAGGGGTAAGTGTGAATCTGCTGCTGTAAATTAAAGTGGTGTTTGTTCCCCTCTTGTTTCATGTAGTTACAGGGTAAGTGTGAATCTGCTGCTGTAAATTAAAGTGGTGTTTGTTCCCTCTCTCTGTTTCATGTAGTTACAGGGTAAGTGTGAATCTGCTGCTGTAAATTAAAGTGGTGTTTGTTCCCCTCTTGTTTCATGTAGTTACAGGGTAAGTGTGAATCTGCTGGCTGTAAATTAAAGTGGTGTTTGTTCCCCTCTTGTTTCATGTAGTTACAGGGTAAGTGTGAATCTGCTGCTGTAAATTAAAGTGGTGTTTGTTCCCCTCTTGTTTCATGTAGTTACAGGGTAAGTGTGAATCTGCTGCTGTAAATTAAAGTGGTGTTTGTTCCCCTCTTGTTTCATGTAGTTACAGGGTAAGTGTGAATCTGCTGCTGTAAATTAAAGTGGTGTTTGTTCCCCTCTTGTTTCATGTAGTTACAGGGTAAGTGTGAATCTGCTGCTGTAAATTAAAGTGGTGTTTGTTCCCCTCTTGTTTCATGTAGTTACAGGGTAAGTGTGAATCTGCTGCTGTAAATTAAAGTGGTGTTTGTTCCCCTCTTGTTTCATGTAGTTACAGGGTAAGTGTGAATCTGCGGCTGTAAATTAAAGTGGTGTTCGTTCCCCTCTCGTTTCGTGTAGTTACAGGGTAAGTGTGAATCTGCTGCTGTAAATTAAAGTGGTGTTTGTTCCTCTCTTGTTTCATGTAGTTACAGGGTAAGTGTGAATCTACAGCTGTAAATTAAAGTGGTGTTTGTTCCTCTCTTGTTTCATGTAGTTACAGGGTAAGTGTGAATCTGCGGCTGTAAATTAAAGTGGTGTTTGTTCCCCTCTCTGTTTCATGTAGTTACAGGGTAAGTGTGAATCTGCTGCTGTAAATTAAAGTGGTGTTTGTTCCCCTCTTGTTTCATGTAGTTACAGGGTAAGTGTGAATCTGCTGCTGTAAATTAAAGTGGTGTTTGTTCCCTCTTGTTTCATGTAGTTACAGGGTAAGTGTGAATCTGCTGGCTGTAAATTAAAGTGGTGTTTGTTCCCCTCTTGTTTCATGTAGTTACAGGGTAAGTGTGAATCTGCTGCTGTAAATTAAAGTGGTGTTTGTTCCCCTCTTGTTTCATGTAGTTACAGGGTAAGTGTGAATCTGCTGCTGTAAATTAAAGTGGTGTTTGTTCCCCTCTTTTTTCATGTAGTTACAGGGTAAGTGTGAATCTGCTGCTGTAAATTAAAGTGGTGTTTGTTCCCCTCTTGTTTCATGTAGTTACAGGGTAAGTGTGAATCTACAGGCTGTAAATTAAAGTGGTGTTTGTTCTCCTCTTGTTTCATGTAGTTACAGGGTAAGTGTGAATCTCCTGCTTTAAATTAAAGTGGTGTTTGTTCCCCTCTTGTTTCATGTAGTTACAGGGTAAGTGTGAATCTGCGGCTGTAAATTAAAGTGGTGTTTGTTCCCCTCTCGTTTCATGTAGTTACAGGGTAAGTGTGAATCTGCTGCTGTAAATTAAAGTGGTGTTTGTTCCCCTCTTGTTTCATGTAGTTACAGGGTAAACGTGAATCTGCTGCTGTAAATTAAAGTGGTTTTTTCCCCTCTTGTTTCATGTAGTTACAGGGTAAGCGTGAATCTGCGGCTGTAAATTAAAGTGGTGTTTGTTCCCCTCTCTGTTTCATGTAGTTACAGGGTAAGTGTGAATCTGCTGCTGTAAATTAAAGTGGTGTTTGTTCCCCTCTTGTTTCATGTAGTTACAGGGTAAGTGTGAATCTGCTGCTGTAAATTAAAGTGGTTTGTTCCCCTCTTGTTTCATGTAGTTACAGGGTAAGTGTGAATCTGCTGCTGTAAATTAAAGTGGTGTTTGTTCCCCTCTTGTTTCATGTAGTTACAGGGTAAGTGTGAATCTGCTGCTGTAAATTAAAGTGGTGTTTGTTCCCCTCTTGTTTCTTGTAGTTACAGGGTAAGTGTGAATCTGCTGCTGTAAATTAAAGTGGTGTTTGTTCCCCTCTTGTTTCATGTAGTTACAGGGTAAGTGTGAATCTGCGGCTGTAAATTAAAGTGGTGTTTGTTCCCCTCTTGTTTCATGTAGTTACAGGGTAAGTGTGAATCTGCTGCTGTAAATTAAAGTGGTGTTTGTTCCCCTCTTGTTTCATGTAGTTACAGGGTAAGTGTGAATCTGCTGGCTGTAAATTAAAGTGGTGTTTGTTCCCCTCTTGTTTCATGTAGTTACAGGGTAAGTGTGAATCTGCTGCTGTAAATTAAAGTGGTGTTTGTTCCCTCTTGTTTCATGTAGTTACAGGGTAAATGTGAATCTGCTGCTGTAAATTAAAGTGGTTTGTTCCCTCTCTTGTTTCATGTAGTTACAGGGTAAGTGTGAATCTGCTGCTGTAAATTAAAGTGGTGTTTGTTCCCCTCTCTCGTTTCATGTAGTTACAGGGTAAGTGTGACTCTGTGGCTGTAAATTAAAGTGGTGTTTGTTCCCTCTTTTTCTTGTTTCATGTAGTTACAGGGTAAGTGTGAATCTGCGCTGTAAATTAAAGTGGTGTTTGTTCCCTCTTGTTTCATGTAGTTACAGGGTAAGTGTGAATCTGCTGCTGTAAATTAAAGTGGTGTTTGTTCCCCTCTTGTTTCATGTAGTTACAGGGTAAGTGTGAATCTGCTGCTGTAAATTAAAGTGGTGTTTGTTCCCCTCTTGTTTCATGTAGTTACAGGGTAAGTGTGAATCTGCTGCTGTAAATTAAAGTGGTGTTTGTTCCCTCTCGTTTCATGTAGTTACAGGGTAAGTGTGAATCTGCGGCTGTAAATTAAAGTGGTGTTTGTTCCCCTCTTGTTTCATGTAGTTACAGGGTAAGTGTGAATCTGCTGCTGTAAATTAAAGTGGTGTTTGTTCCCCTCTTGTTTCATGTAGTTACAGGGTAAGTGTGAATCTGCTGCTGTAAATTAAAGTGGTGTTTGTTCCCCTCTCTTGTTTCATGTAGTTACAGGGTAAGTGTGAATCTGTGGCTGTAAATTAAAGTGGTGTTTGTTCCCCTCTCTTTTCATGTAGTTACAGGGTAAGTGTGAATCTGCGGCTGTAAATTAAAGTGGTGTTTGTTCCCTCTTGTTTCATGTAGTTACAGGGTAAGTGTGAATCTGCTGCTGTAAATTAAAGTGGTGTTTGTTCCCCTCTCGTTTCATGTAGTTACAGGGTAAGTGTGAATCTGCGGCTGTAAATTAAAGTGGTGTTTGTTCCCCTCTTGTTTCATGTAGTTACAGGGTAAGTGTGAATCTGCTGCTGTAAATTAAAGTGGTGTTTGTTCCCCTCTTGTTTCATGTAGTTACAGGGTAAGTGTGAATCTGCTGCTGTAAATTAAAGTGGTGTTTGTTCCCCTCTTGTTTCATGTAGTTACAGGGTCAGGGTTTCAAGTGTGAATCTGCTGTGTAAATTAAGTGGTGTTTGTTCCTCTCTTGTTTCATGTAGTTACAGGGTAAGTGTGAATCTGCGGCTGTAAATTAAAGTGGTGTTTGTTCCCCTCTTGTTTCATGTAGTTACAGGGTAAGTGTGAATCTGCTGCTGTAAATTAAAGTGGTGTTTGTTCCCCTCTTGTTTCATGTAGTTACAGGGTAAGTGTGAATCTGCTGCTGTAAATTAAAGTGGTGTTTGTTCCCCTCTTGTTTCATGTAGTTACAGGGTAAGTGTGAATCTGCTGCTGTAAATTAAAGTGGTGTTTGTTCCCTCTCGTTTCATGTAGTTACAGGGTAAGTGTGAATCTGCTGCTGTAAATTAAAGTGGTGTTTGTTCCCCTCTTGTTTCATGTAGTTACAGGGTAAGTGTGAATCTGCTGCTGTAAATTAAAGTGGTGTTTGTTCCCCTCTTGTTTCATGTAGTTACAGGGTAAGTGTGAATCTGCTGCTGTAAATTAAAGTGGTGTTTGTTCCCTCTTGTTTCATGTAGTTACAGGGTAAGTGTGAATCTGCTGCTGTAAATTAAAGTGGTGTTTGTTCCCCTCTTGTTTCATGTAGTTACAGGGTAAGTGTGAATCTGCTGCTGTAAATTAAAAGTGGTGTTTGTTCTCCTCTTGTTTCATGTAGTTACAGGGTAAGTGTGAATCTGCTGCTGTAAATTAAAGTGGTGTTTGTTCCCCTCTTGTTTCATGTAGTTACAGGGTAAGTGTGAATCTGCGGCTGTAAATTAAAGTGGTGTTTGTTCCCCTCTTGTTTCATGTAGTTACAGGGTAAGTGTGAATCTGTGGCTGTAAATTAAAGTGGTGTTTGTTCCCCTCTCTTGTTTCATGTAGTTACAGGGTAAGTGTGAATCTGCTGCTGTAAATTAAAGTGGTGTTTGTTCCCTCTTGTTTCTTGTAGTTACAGGGTAAGTGTGAATCTGCTGCTGTAAATTAAAGTGGTGTTTGTTCCCCTCTTGTTTCATGTAGTTACAGGGTAAGTGTGAATCTGCTGCTGTAAATTAAAGTGGTGTTTGTTCCCCTCTTGTTTCATGTAGTTACAGGGTAAGTGTGAATCTGCTGGCTGTAAATTAAAGTGGTGTTTGTTCCCTCTCGTTTCATGTAGTTACAGGGTAAGTGTGAATCTGCTGGCTGTAAATTAAAGTGGTGTTTGTTCCCCTCTTTCTTCATGTAGTTACAGGGTAAGTGTGAATCTGCTGCTGTAAATTAAAGTGGTGTTTGTTCCCCTCTCTCTTGTTTCATGTAGTTACAGGGTAAGTGTGAATCTGCTGCTGTAAATTAAAGTGGTGTTTGTTCCCCTCTTGTTTCATGTAGTTACAGGGTAAGTGTGAATCTGCTGCTGTAAATTAAAGTGGTGTTTGTTCCCCTCTTGTTTCATGTAGTTACAGGGTAAGTGTGAATCTGCTGCTGTAAATTAAAGTGGTGTTTGTTCCCCTCTCGTTTTCATGTAGTTACAGGGTAAGTGTGAATCTGCAGGCTGTAAATTAAAGTGGTGTTTGTTCCCCTCTCGTTTCATGTAGTTACAGGGTAAGTGTGAATCTGCGGCTGTAAATTAAAGTGGTGTTTGTTCCCCTCTTGTTTCATGTAGTTACAGGGTAAGTGTGAATCTGCTGCTGTAAATTAAAGTGGTGTTTGTTCCCCTCTTGTTTCATGTAGTTACAGGGTAAGTGTGAATCTGCGGCTGTAAATTAAAGTGGTGTTTGTTCCCCTCTTGTTTCATGTAGTTACAGGGTAAGTGTGAATCTGCGGCTGTAAATTAAAGTGGTGTTTGTTCCCCTCTTGTTTCATGTAGTTACAGGGTAAGTGTGAATCTGCAGGCTGTAAATTAAAGTGGTGTTTGTTCCCCTCTCGTTTCATGTAGTTACAGGGTAAGTGTGAATCTGCTGCTGTAAATTAAAGTGGTGTTTGTTCCCCTCTCGTTTCATGTAGTTACAGGGTAAGTGTGAATCTGCGGCTGTAAATTAAAGTGGTGTTTGTTCCCCTCTTGTTTCTTGTAGTTACAGGGTAAGTGTGAATCTGCTGCTGTAAATTAAAGTGGTTTGTTCCCCTCTTGTTTCATGTAGTTACAGGGTAAACGTGAATCTGCTGCTGTAAATTAAAGTGGTTTGTTCCCCTCTTGTTTCATGTAGTTACAGGGTAAGTGTGAATCTGCTGTAAAAATTAAAGTGGTGTTTGTTCCCCTCTTGTTTCATGTAGTTACAGGGTAAGTGTGAATCTGCTGCTGTAAATTAAAGTGGTGTTTGTTCCCTCTTGTTTCATGTAGTTACAGGGTAAGTGTGAATCTGCTGCTGTAAATTAAAGTGGTGTTTGTTCCCCTCTTGTTTCATGTAGTTACAGGGTAAGTGTGAATCTGCGGCTGTAAATTAAAGTGGTGTTTGTTCCCCTCTTGTTTCATGTAGTTACAGGGTAAGTGTGAATCTGCTGCTGTAAATTAAAGTGGTGTTTGTTCCCCTCTTGTTTCATGTAGTTACAGGGTAAGTGTGAATCTGCTGCTGTAAATTTAAGTGGTGTTTGTTCCCCTCTCGTTTCATGTAGTTACAGGGTAAGTGTGAATCTGCTGCTGTAAATTAAAGTGGTGTTTGTTCCCCTCTTGTTTCATGTAGTTACAGGGTAAGTGTGAATCTGCTGCTGTAAATTAAAGTGGTGTTTGTTCCCCTCTCGTTTCATGTAGTTACAGGGTAAGTGTGAATCTGTGGCTGTAAATTAAAGTGGTGTTTGTTCCCCTCTCGTTTCATGTAGTTACAGGGTAAGTGTGAATCTGTGGGCTGTAAATTAAAGTGGTGTTTGTTCCCCTCTTGTTTCATGTAGTTACAGGGTAAGTGTGAATCTGTGGCTGTAAATTAAAGTGGTGTTTGTTCCTCTCTTGTTTCATGTAGTTACAGGGTAAGTGTGAATCTGCGGCTGTAAATTAAAGTGGTGTTTGTTCCCCTCTTGTTTCATGTAGTTACAGGGTAAGTGTGAATCTGCGGCTGTAAATTAAAGTGGTGTTTGTTCCCCTCTTGTTTCATGTAGTTACAGGGTAAGTGTGAAATCTGCTGCTGTAAATTAAAGTGGTGTTTGTTCCCCTCTTGTTTCATGTAGTTACAGGGTAAGTGTGAATCTGCGGCTGTAAATTAAAGTGGTGTTTGTTCAGTATAACATGTGGGTAAGTGTGAATCTGCGGCTGTAAATTAAAGTGGTGTTTGTTCCCTCTTGTTTCATGTAGTTACAGGGTAAGTGTGAATCTGCGGCTGTAAATTAAAGTGGTGTTTGTTCCCCTCTTGTTTCATGTAGTTTACAGGGTAAGTGTGAATCTGCGGCTGTAAATTAAAGTGGTGTTTGTTCTCCTCTCGTTTCATGTAGTTACAGGGTAAGTGTGAATCTGCTGCTGTAAATTAAAGTGGTGTTTGTTCCCCTCTTGTTTCATGTAGTTACAGGGTAAGTGTGAATCTGTGGGCTGTAAATTAAAGTGGTGTTTGTTCCCCTCTTGTTTCATGTAGTTACAGGGTAAGTGTGAATCTGCTGCTGTAAATTAAAGTGGTGTTTGTTCCCCTCTCGTTTCATGTAGTTACAGGGTAAGTGTGACTCTGTGGCTGTAAATTAAAGTGGTGTTTGTTCCCCTCTTGTTTCATGTAGTTACAGGGTAAGTGTGAATCTGCTGCTGTAAATTAAAGTGGTGTTTGTTCCCCTCTTGTTTCATGTAGTTACAGGGTAAGTGTGAATCTGCTGCTGTAAATTAAAGTGGTTTGTTCCCCTCTTGTTTCATGTAGTTACAGGGTAAGTGTGAATCTGCTGCTGTAAATTAAAGTGGTGTTTGTTCCCCTCTTGTTTCATGTAGTTACAGGGTAAGTGTGAATCTGCTGCTGTAAATTAAAGTGGTGTTTGTTCCCCTCTTGTTTCATGTAGTTACAGGGTAAGTGTGAATCTACAGGCTGTAAATTAAAGTGGTGTTTGTTCCCCTCTTGTTTCATGTAGTTACAGGGTAAGTGTGAATGTGGCTGTAAATTAAAGTGGTGTTTGTTCCCCTCTTGTTTCGTGTAGTTACAGGGTAAGTGTGAATCTGCTGCTGTAAATTAAAGTGGTGTTTGTTCCCCTCTTGTTTCTTGTAGTTAAGTTCAAGTTTCAATCTTTATTTAAATTAAAGTGGTGTTTGTTCAGTTGTTTCATGTAGTTACAGGGTAAGTGTGAATCTGCGGCTGTAAATTAAAGTGGTGTTTGTTCCCCTCTTGTTTCATGTAGTTACAGGTTAAGTGTGAATCTGCGGCTGTAAATTAAAGTGGTGTTTGTTCCCCTCTCGTTTCATGTAGTTACAGGGTAAGTGTGAATCTGCGGCTGTAAATTAAAGTGGTGTTTGTTCTCCTCTCGTTTCATGTAGTTACAGGGTAAGTGTGAATCTGCTGCTGTAAATTAAAGTGGTGTTTGTTCCCCTCTCGTTTCATGTAGTTACAGGGTAAGTGTGACTCTGTGGCTGTAAATTAAAGTGGTGTTTGTTCCCCTCTTGTTTCATGTAGTTACAGGGTAAGTGTGAATCTGTGGGCTGTAAATTTAAGTGGTGTTTGTTCCCCTCTTGTTTCTTGTAGTTACAGGGTAAGTGTGAATCTGCTGCTGTAAATTAAAGTGGTTTGTTCCCCTCTTGTTTCTTGTAGTTAAGTTCAAGTTTCAAGTTTATTTGTTTACAGGGTACAAGTACAGTATAACGAAATGAAGTTACAGGGTAAGTGTGAATCTGCGGCTGTAAATTAAAGTGGTGTTTGTTCCCCTCTTGTTTCATGTAGTTACAGGTTAAGTGTGAATCTGCGGCTGTAAATTAAAGTGGTGTTTGTTCCCCTCTCGTTTCATGTAGTTACAGGGTAAGTGTGAATCTGTGGCTGTAAATTAAAGTGGTGTTTGTTCCCCTCTTGTTTCATGTAGTTACAGGGTAAGTGTGAATCTGCTGCTGTAAATTAAAGTGGTGTTTGTTCCCCTCTTGTTTCATGTAGTTACAGGGTAAGTGTGAATCTGCTGCTGTAAATTAAAGTGGTGTTTGTTCCCCTCTTGTTTTGTGTAGTTACAGGGTAAGTGTGAATCTGCTGCTGTAAATTAAAGTGGTGTTTGTTCCCCTCTTGTTTCATGTAGTTACAGGGTAAGTGTGAATCTGCTGCTGTAAATTAAAGTGGTTTGTTCCCCTCTTGTTTCATGTAGTTACAGGGTAAGTGTGAATCTGCTGCTGTAAATTAAAGTGGTTTGTTCCCTCTCTTGTTTCATGTAGTTACAGGGTAAGCGTGAATCTGCGGCTGTAAATTAAAGTGGTGTTTGTTCTCCTCTTGTTTCATGTAGTTACAGGGTAAGAGTGAATCTGCGGCTGTAAATTAAAGTGGTGTTTGTTCCCCTCTTGTTTCATGTAGTTACAGGGTAAGTGTGAATCTCCTGCTGTAAATTAAAGTGGTGTTTGTTCCCCTCTCGTTTCATGTAGTTACAGGGTAAGTGTGAATCTGCGGCTGTAAATTAAAGTGGTGTTTGTTCCCCTCTCGTTTCATGTAGTTACAGGGTAAGTGTGAATCTGCGGCTGTAAATTAAAGTGGTGTTTGTTCCCCTCTCGTTTCATGTAGTTACAGGGTAAGTGTGAATCTGCTGCTGTAAATTAAAGTGGTGTTTGTTCCCCTCTCGTTTCATGTAGTTACAGGGTAAGTGTGAATCTGTGGCTGTAAATTAAAGTGGTGTTTGTTCCCCTCTTGTTTCATGTAGTTACAGGGTAAGTGTGAATCTGTGGGCTGTAAATTTAAGTGGTGTTTGTTCCCCTCTTGTTTCATGTAGTTACAGGGTAAGTGTGAATCTGCTGCTGTAAATTAAAGTGGTTTGTTCCCCTCTTGTTTCATGTAGTTACAGGGTAAGTGTGAATCTGTGCTGTAAATTAAAGTGGTGTTTGTTCTCCTCTTGTTTCATGTAGTTACAGGGTAAGTGTGAATCTGCGGCTGTAAATTAAAGTGGTGTTTGTTCCCCTCTTGTTTCATGTAGTTACAGGGTAAGTGTGAATCTGCGGCTGTAAATTAAAGTGGTGTTTGTTCCCTCTTGTTTCATGTAGTTACAGGGTAAGTGTGAATCTGCTGCTGTAAATTAAAGTGGTGTTTGTTCCCTCTTGTTTCATGTAGTTTACAGGGTAAGTGTGAATCTGCTGCTGTAAATTAAAGTGGTGTTTGTTCCCCTCTTGTTTCATGTAGTTACAGGGTAAGTGTGAATCTGCTGGCTGTAAATTAAAGTGGTGTTTGTTCCCCTCTTGTTTCATGTAGTTACAGGGTAAGTGTGAATCTGCTGCTGTAAATTAAAGTGGTGTTTGTTCCCCTCTTGTTTCATGTAGTTACAGGGTAAGTGTGAATCTGCTGCTGTAAATTAAAGTGGTGTTTGTTCCCCTCTTGTTTCATGTAGTTACAGGGTAAGTGTGAATCTGCTGGCTGTAAATTAAAGTGGTGTTTGTTCCCCTCTTGTTTCATGTAGTTACAGGGTAAGTGTGAATCTGCGGCTGTAAATTAAAGTGGTGTTTGTTCTCCTCTCTGTTTCATGTAGTTACAGGGTAAGTGTGAATCTGCGGCTGTAAATTAAAGTGGTGTTTGTTCTCTCGTTTCATGTAGTTACAGGGTAAAGTGAATCTGTTTGTAAATTAAAGTGGTGTTTGTTCCCCTCTTGTTTCATGTAGTTACAGGGTAAGTGTGAATCTGCTGCTGTAAATTAAAGTGGTGTTTGTTCCCCTCTTGTTTCATGTAGTTACAGGGTAAGTGTGAATCTGCTGCTGTAAATTAAAGTGGTGTTTGTTCCCCTCTTGTTTCTTGTAGTTACAGGGTAAGTGTGAATCTGCTGCTGTAAATTAAAGTGGTGTTTGTTCCCTCTAACGAAATGAAGTTACAGGGTAAGTGTGAATCTGCGGCTGTAAATTAAAGTGGTGTTTGTTCCCCTCTTGTTTCATGTAGTTACAGGTTAAGTGTGAATCTGCGGCTGTAAATTAAAGTGGTGTTTGTTCCCCTCTTGTTTCATGTAGTTACAGGGTAAGTGTGAATCTGCTGCTGTAAATTAAAGTGGTGTTTGTTCCCCTCTTGTTTCATGTAGTTACAGGGTAAGTGTGAATCTGCTGCTGTAAATTAAAGTGGTGTTTGTTCCCCTCTTGTTTCATGTAGTTACAGGGTAAGTGTGAATCTGCTGCTGTAAATTAAAGTGGTGTTTGTTCCCCTCTCTTGTTTCATGTAGTTACAGGGTAAGTGTGAATCTGCTGCTGTAAATTAAAGTGGTGTTTGTTCCCCTCTCGTTTCATGTAGTTACAGGGTAAGTGTGAATCTGCGGCTGTAAATTAAAGTGGTGTTTGTTCCCCTCTTGTTTCTTGTAGTTAAGTTCATGTAGTTACAGGGTAAGGGTGTGTGAATCTGCTGCTGTAAATTAAAGTGGTGTTTGTTCCCCTCTTGTTTCATGTAGTTACAGGTTAAGTGTGAATCTGCGGCTGTAAATTAAAGTGGTGTTTGTTCCCCTCTTGTTTCATGTAGTTACAGGGTAAGTGTGAATCTGCGGCTGTAAATTAAAGTGGTGTTTGTTCCCCTCTTGTTTCATGTAGTTACAGGGTAAGTGTGAATCTGCTGCTGTAAATTAAAGTGGTGTTTGTTCCCCTCTCGTTTCATGTAGTTACAGGGTAAGTGTGAATCTGTGGCTGTAAATTAAAGTGGTGTTTGTTCCCCTCTTGTTTTGTGTAGTTACAGGGTAAGTGTGAATCTGTGGCTGTAAATTAAAGTGGTGTTTGTTCCCCTCTTGTTTCATGTAGTTACAGGGTAAGTGTGAATCTGCTGCTGTAAATTAAAGTGGTGTTTGTTCCCCTCTTGTTTCTTGTAGTTACAGTAAGTTTGTTTACAGGGTAAAAGTGTATAACTCGAAATGTAGTTACAGGGTAAGTGTGTGAATCTGCGGCTGTAAATTAAAGTGGTGTTTGTTCCCCTCTTGTTTCATGTAGTTACAGGTTAAGTGTGAATCTGCGGCTGTAAATTAAAGTGGTGTTTGTTCCCCTCTCGTTTCATGTAGTTACAGGGTAAGTGTGAATCTGCTGCTGTAAATTAAAGTGGTGTTTGTTCCCCTCTTGTTTCATGTAGTTACAGGGTAAGTGTGAATCTGCTGCTGTAAATTAAAGTGGTGTTTGTTCCCCTCTTGTTTCATGTAGTTACAGGGTAAGTGTGAATCTGCTGGCTGTAAATTAAAGTGGTGTTTGTTCCCCTCTTGTTTCATGTAGTTACAGGGTAAGTGTGAATCTGCTGCTGTAAATTAAAGTGGTGTTTGTTCCCCTCTTGTTTCTTGTAGTTACAGGGTAAGTGTGAATCTGCTGCTGTAAATTAAAGTGGTTTGTTCCCCTCTTGTTTCATGTAGTTACAGGGTAAGTGTGAATCTGCTGCTGTAAATTAAAGTGGTGTTTGTTCCCCTCTTGTTTCATGTAGTTACAGGGTAAGTGTGAATCTGCGGCTGTAAATTAAAGTGGTGTTTGTTCCCTCTTGTTTCATGTAGTTTACAGGGTAAGTGTGAATCTGCGGCTGTAAATTAAAGTGGTGTTTGTTCCCCTCTTGTTTCATGTAGTTACAGGGTAAGTGTGAATCTGCTGCTGTAAATTAAAGTGGTGTTTGTTCCCCTCTCGTTTCATGTAGTTACAGGGTAAGTGTGAATCTGCGGCTGTAAATTAAAGTGGTGTTTGTTCCCCTCTCGTTTCATGTAGTTACAGGGTAAGTGTGAATCTGCGGCTGTAAATTAAAGTGGTGTTTGTTCCCCTCTTGTTTCATGTAGTTACAGGGTAAGTGTGAATCTGCTGCTGTAAATTAAAGTGGTGTTTGTTCCCCTCTTGTTTCATGTAGTTACAGGGTAAGTGTGAATCTGCGGCTGTAAATTAAAGTGGTGTTTGTTCCCCTCTTGTTTCATGTAGTTACAGGGTAAGTGTGAATCTGCGGGCTGTAAATTAAAGTGGTGTTTGTTCCCCTCTTGTTTCGTGTAGTTACAGGGTAAGTGTGAATCTGCTGCTGTAAATTAAAGTGGTGTTTGTTCCCCTCTTGTTTCTTGTAGTTAAGTTCAAGTTTCAAGTTTATTTGTCATTACACATGTACAAGTACAGTATAACGAAATGAAGTTACAGGGTAAGTGTGAATCTGCGGCTGTAAATTAAAGTGGTGTTTGTTCCCCTCTTGTTTCATGTAGTTACAGGTTAAGTGTGAATCTGCGGCTGTAAATTAAAGTGGTGTTTGTTCCCCTCTTGTTTCATGTAGTTACAGGGTAAGTGTGAATCTGCTGCTGTAAATTAAAGTGGTGTTTGTTCCCCTCTTGTTTCATGTAGTTACAGGGTAAGTGTGAATCTGCTGCTGTAAATTAAAGTGGTGTTTGTTCCCCTCTTGTTTCATGTAGTTACAGGGTAAGTGTGAATCTGCTGCTGTAAATTAAAGTGGTGTTTGTTCCCCTCTTGTTTCATGTAGTTACAGGGTAAGTGTGAATCTGCTGCTGTAAATTAAAGTGGTGTTTGTTCCCCTCTTGTTTCATGTAGTTACAGGGTAAGTGTGAATCTGCTGCTGTAAATTAAAGTGGTGTTTGTTCCCCTCTTGTTTCATGTAGTTACAGGGTAAGTGTGAATCTGCTGCTGTAAATTAAAGTGGTGTTTGTTCCCCTCTTGTTTCATGTAGTTACAGGGTAAGTGTGAATCTGCGGCTGTAAATTAAAGTGGTGTTTGTTCCCTCTTGTTTCATGTAGTTACAGGGTAAGTGTGAATCTGCGGCTGTAAATTAAAGTGGTGTTTGTTCCCCTCTTGTTTCATGTAGTTACAGGGTAAGTGTGAATCTGCTGCTGTAAATTAAAGTGGTGTTTGTTCCCCTCTTGTTTCATGTAGTTACAGGGTAAGTGTGAATCTGCTGCTGTAAATTAAAGTGGTGTTTGTTCCCCTCTCGTTTCATGTAGTTACAGGGTAAGTGTGAATCTGCTGCTGTAAATTAAAGTGGTGTTTGTTCCCCTCTCTGTTTCATGTAGTTACAGGGTAAGTGTGAATCTGCTGGCTGTAAATTAAAGTGGTGTTTGTTCCCCTCTTGTTTCATGTAGTTACAGGGTAAGTGTGAATCTGCGGCTGTAAATTAAAGTGGTGTTTGTTCCCCTCTTGTTTCATGTAGTTACAGGGTAAGTGTGAATCTGCTGCTGTAAATTAAAGTGGTTTGTTCCCCTCTTGTTTCATGTAGTTACAGGGTAAGTGTGAATCTGCTGGCTGTAAATTAAAGTGGTGTTTGTTCCCCTCTTGTTTCATGTAGTTACAGGGTAAGTGTGAATCTGCTGCTGTAAATTAAAGTGGTGTTTGTTCCCCTCTTGTTTCATGTAGTTACAGGGTAAGTGTGAATCTGCTGCTGTAAATTAAAGTGGTGTTTGTTCCCCTCTTGTTTCATGTAGTTACAGGGTAAGTGTGAATCTGCTGCTGTAAATTAAAGTGGTGTTTGTTCCCCTCTCTTGTTTCATGTAGTTACAGGGTAAGTGTGAATCTGCTGCTGTAAATTAAAGTGGTGTTTGTTCCCCTCTTGTTTCTTGTAGTTACAGTTCTTTCAAGTTTATTTGTCATTACACATGTACAAGTACAGTATAACGAAATGAAGTTACAGGGTAAGTGTGAATCTGCGGCTGTAAATTAAAGTGGTGTTTGTTCCCCTCTTGTTTCATGTAGTTACAGGGTAAGTGTGAATCTGCGGCTGTAAATTAAAGTGGTGTTTGTTCCCCTCTTGTTTCATGTAGTTACAGGGTAAGTGTGAATCTGCGGCTGTAAATTAAAGTGGTGTTTGTTCCCCTCTCGTTTCATGTAGTTACAGGGTAAGTGTGAATCTGCTGCTGTAAATTAAAGTGGTGTTTGTTCCCCTCTTGTTTCATGTAGTTTACAGGGTAAGTGTGAATCTGTGGCTGTAAATTAAAGTGGTGTTTGTTCCCCTCTTGTTTCATGTAGTTACAGGGTAAGTGTGAATCTGCTGCTGTAAATTAAAGTGGTGTTTGTTCCCCTCTCTGTTTCTGTAGTTAGTTACAGGGTAAGTGTGAATCTGCTTGTAAATTAAAGTGGTGTTTGTTCCCCCTCTTGTTTCATGTAGTTACAGGGTAAGTGTGAATCTGCGGCTGTAAATTAAAGTGGTGTTTGTTCCCCTCTTGTTTCATGTAGTTACAGGGTAAGTGTGAATCTGCTGCTGTAAATTAAAGTGGTGTTTGTTCCCCTCTTGTTTCATGTAGTTACAGGGTAAGTGTGAATCTGCGGCTGTAAATTAAAGTGGTGTTTGTTCCCCTCTTGTTTCATGTAGTTACAGGGTAAGTGTGAATCTGCTGCTGTAAATTAAAGTGGTGTTTGTTCCCCTCTTGTTTCATGTAGTTACAGGGTAAGTGTGAATCTGCTGCTGTAAATTAAAGTGGTGTTTGTTCCCCTCTTGTTTCATGTAGTTACAGGGTAAGTGTGAATCTGCTGCTGTAAATTAAAGTGGTGTTTGTTCCCCTCTTGTTTCATGTAGTTACAGGGTAAGTGTGAATCTGCTGCTGTAAATTAAAGTGGTGTTTGTTCCCCTCTTGTTTCATGTAGTTACAGGGTAAGTGTGAATCTGCTGCTGTAAATTAAAGTGGTGTTTGTTCCCCTCTTGTTTCATGTAGTTACAGGGTAAGTGTGAATCTGCGGCTGTAAATTAAAGTGGTGTTTGTTCCCCTCTTGTTTCATGTAGTTACAGGGTAAGTGTGAATCTGCGGCTGTAAATTAAAGTGGTGTTTGTTCCCCTCTTGTTTCATGTAGTTACAGGGTAAGTGTGAATCTGCTGCTGTAAATTAAAGTGGTGTTTGTTCCCCTCTTGTTTCATGTAGTTACAGG
The DNA here is from genome assembly GCA_018749465.1 of Paracanthobrama guichenoti. NCBI lineage: Eukaryota > Metazoa > Chordata > Actinopteri > Cypriniformes > Gobionidae > Paracanthobrama > Paracanthobrama guichenoti. Next base: position 34,611,109 of record CM031963.1, read on the forward strand.
GTAAGTGTGAATCTGCGGCTGTAAATTAAAGTGGTGTTTGTTCCCCTCTCGTTTCATGTAGTTACAGGGTAAGTGTGAATCTGCGGCTGTAAATTAAAGTGGTGTTTGTTCCCCTCTCGTTTCATGTAGTTACAGGGTAAGTGTGAATCTGCTGCTGTAAATTAAAGTGGTGTTTGTTCCCCTCTCGTTTCATGTAGTTACAGGGTAAGTGTGAATCTGTGGCTGTAAATTAAAGTGGTGTTTGTTCCCCTCTTGTTTCATGTAGTTACAGGGTAAGTGTGAATCTGCGGCTGTAAATTAAAGTGGTGTTTGTTCCCCTCTTGTTTCATGTAGTTACAGGGTAAGTGTGAATCTGCTGCTGTAAATTAAAGTGGTGTTTGTTCCCCTCTTGTTTCATGTAGTTACAGGGTAAGTTTCAAGTTTATTTGTCATTACACATGTACAAGTATCTGCTGCTGTAGTTAAAGGGTAAGTGTGTCTTGTTCCCCTCTTGTTTCATGTAGTTACAGGGTAAGTGTGAATCTGCGGCTGTAAATTAAAGTGGTGTTTGTTCCCCTCTCGTTTCATGTAGTTACAGGGTAAGTGTGAATCTGCTGCTGTAAATTAAAGTGGTTTGTTCCCCTCTTGTTTCATGCAGTTACAGGGTAAATGTGAATCTGCTGCTGTAAATTAAAGTGGTGTTTGTTCCCCTCTTGTTTCATGTAGTTACAGGGTAAGTGTGAATCTGCTGCTGTAAATTAAAGTGGTGTTTGTTCCCCTCTTGTTTCATGTAGTTACAGGGTAAGTGTGAATCTGCTGCTGTAAATTAAAGTGGTGTTTGTTCCTCTCTTGTTTCATGTAGTTACAGGGTAAGTGTGAATCTACAGGCTGTAAATTAAAGTGGTGTTTGTTCCCCTCTTGTTTCATGTAGTTACAGGGTAAGTGTGAATCTGCTGCTGTAAATTAAAGTGGTGTTTGTTCCCCTCTTGTTTCATGTAGTTACAGGGTAAGTGTGAATCTGCGGCTGTAAATTAAAGTGGTGTTTGTTCCCCTCTTGTTTCATGTAGTTACAGGGTAAGTGTGAATCTGCGGCTGTAAATTAAAGTGGTGTTTGTTCCCCTCTTGTTTCATGTAGTTACAGGTTAAGTGTGAATCTGTGGCTGTAAATTAAAGTGGTGTTTGTTCCCCTCTTGTTTCATGTAGTTACAGGGTAAGTGTGAATCTGCGGCTGTAAATTAAAGTGGTGTTTGTTCCCCTCTTGTTTCATGTAGTTACAGGGTAAGTGTGAATCTGCTGCTGTAAATTAAAGTGGTGTTTGTTCCCCTCTTGTTTCATGTAGTTACAGGGTAAGTGTGAATCTGTTTGTAAATTAAAGTGGTGTTTGTTCCCCTCTTGTTTCATGTAGTTACAGGGTAAGTGTGAATCTGCGGCTGTAAATTAAAGTGGTGTTTGTTCCCCTCTTGTTTCATGTAGTTACAGGGTAAGTGTGAATCTGCGGCTGTAAATTAAAGTGGTGTTTGTTCCCCTCTTGTTTCATGTAGTTACAGGGTAAGTGTGAATCTGCGGCTGTAAATTAAAGTGGTGTTTGTTCCCTCTGTTTCATGTAGTTACAGGGTAAGTGTGAATCTGCTGCTGTAAATTAAAGTGGTGTTTGTTCCCCTCTTGTTTCATGTAGTTACAGGGTAAGTGTGAATCTGCTGCTGTAAATTAAAGTGGTGTTTGTTCCCCTCTTGTTTCATGTAGTTACAGGGTAAGTGTGAATCTGCTGCTGTAAATTAAAGTGGTGTTTGTTCCCCTCTTGTTTCATGTAGTTACAGGGTAAGTGTGAATCTGCTGGCTGTAAATTAAAGTGGTGTTTGTTCCCCTCTTGTTTCTTGTAGTTAAGTTCAAGTTTCAAGTATTTGTTTACAGGTACAGTAAGTGAAGTTACAGAATCTGTGAATCTGCGGCTGTAAATTAAAGTGGTGTTTGTTCCCCTCTTGTTTCATGTAGTTACAGGGTAAGTGTGAATCTGCGGCTGTAAATTAAAGTGGTGTTTGTTCCCCTCTCGTTTCATGTAGTTACAGGGTAAGTGTGAATCTGCGGCTGTAAATTAAAGTGGTGTTGTTCCTCTCTCGTTTCATGTAGTTACAGGGTAAGTGTGAATCTGCTGCTGTAAATTAAAGTGGTGTTTGTTCCCCTCTCGTTTCATGTAGTTACAGGGTAAGTGTGAATCTGCTGCTGTAAATTAAAGTGGTGTTTGTTCCCCTCTTGTTTCATGTAGTTACAGGGTAAGTGTGAATCTACAGGCTGTAAATTAAAGTGGTGTTTGTTCCCCTCTTGTTTCTTGTAGTTACAGGGTAAGTGTGAATCTGTGGCTGTAAATTAAAGTGGTGTTTGTTCCCCTCTTGTTTCATGTAGTTACAGGGTAAGTGTGAATCTGCTGCTGTAAATTAAAGTGGTTTGTTCCCCTCTTGTTTCATGCAGTTACAGGGTAAATGTGAATCTGCTGTAAATTAAAGTGGTGTTTGTTCCCCTCTTGTTTCATGTAGTTACAGGGTAAGTGTGAATCTGCGGCTGTAAATTAAAGTGGTGTTTGTTCCCTCTTGTTTCATGTAGTTACAGGGTAAGTGTGAATCTGCTGCTGTAAATTAAAGTGGTGTTTGTTCCCTCTCTGTTTCATGTAGTTACAGGGTAAGTGTGTCTGCTGCTGTAAATTAAAGTGGTGTTTGTTCCCTCTCGTTTCGTGTAGTTACAGGGTAAGTGTGAATCTGCTGCTGTAAATTAAAGTGGTGTTTGTTCCCCTCTCTTTTTCATGTAGTTACAGGGTAAGTGTGAATCTGCGGCTGTAAATTAAAGTGGTGTTTGTTCCCTCTCTGTTTCATGTAGTTACAGGGTAAGTGTGAATCTGCTGGCTGTAAATTAAAGTGGTGTTTGTTCCCCTCTTGTTTCATGTAGTTACAGGGTAAGTGTGAATCTGCTGCTGTAAATTAAAGTGGTGTTTGTTCCCTCTTGTTTTTCATGTAGTTACAGGGTAAGTGTGAATCTGCTGCTGTAAATTAAAGTGGTGTTTGTTCCCTCTCTGTTTCATGTAGTTACAGGGTAAGTGTGAATCTGCTGCTGTAAATTAAAGTGGTGTTTGTTCCCTCTTGTTTCTTGTTTCAGGGTGTGTAGTTACAGGGTAAGTGTGAATCTGTGGGTGTGTGAAAAATTAAAGTGGTGTTTGTTCCCCTCTTGTTTCATGTAGTTACAGGGTAAGTGTGAATCTGCGGCTGTAAATTAAAGTGGTGTTTGTTCCCCTCTGTTTCATGTAGTTACAGGGTAAGTGTGAATCTGTGGCTGTAAATTAAAGTGGTGTTTGTTCCCCTCTTGTTTCATGTAGTTACAGGGTAAGTGTGAATCTGCTGCTGTAAATTAAAGTGGTGTTTGTTCCCCTCTTGTTTCATGTAGTTACAGGGTAAGTGTGAATCTACAGGCTGTAAATTAAAGTGGTGTTTGTTCCCCTCTCGTTTCATGTAGTTACAGGGTAAGTGTGAATCTGATGGCTGTAAATTAAAGTGGTGTTTGTTCTCCTCTTGTTTCATGTAGTTACAGGGTAAGTGTGAATCTCCTGCTTTAAATTAAAGTGGTGTTTGTTCCCCTCTCGTTTCATGTAGTTACAGGGTAAGTGTGAATCTGCTGCTGTAAATTAAAGTGGTGTTTGTTCCCTCTCGTTTCATGTAGTTACAGGGTAAGTGTGAATCTGTGGCTGTAAATTAAAGTGGTGTTTGTTCCCCTCTTGTTTCATGTAGTTACAGGGTAAGTGTGAATCTGTGGCTGTAAATTAAAGTGGTGTTTGTTCCCCTCTCTGTTTCATGTAGTTACAGGGTAAGTGTGAATCTCTGCGGCTGTAAATTAAAGTGGTGTTTGTTCCCTCTCTCGTTTCATGTAGTTACAGGGTAAGTGTGAATCTGCTGCTGTAAATTAAAGTGGTGTTTGTTCCCCTCTTGTTTCATGTAGTTACAGGGTAAGTGTGAATCTGCGGCTGTAAATTAAAGTGGTGTTTGTTCCCCTCTCGTTTCATGTAGTTACAGGGTAAGTGTGAATCTGCTGGCTGTAAATTAAAGTGGTGTTTGTTCCCCTCTCTTGTTTCATGTAGTTACAGGGTAAGTGTGAATCTGCTGCTGTAAATTAAAGTGGTGTTTGTTCCCCTCTTGTTTCATGTAGTTACAGGGTAAGTGTGAATCTGTGGCTGTAAATTAAAGTGGTGTTTGTTCCCCTCTTGTTTCATGTAGTTACAGGGTAAGTGTGAATCTGCGGCTGTAAATTAAAGTGGTGTTTGTTCCTCTCTTGTTTCATGTAGTTACAGGGTAAGTGTGAATCTGCGGCTGTAAATTAAAGTGGTGTTTGTTCCCCTCTTGTTTCATGTAGTTACAGGGTAAGTGTGAATCTGCGGCTGTAAATTAAAGTGGTGTTTGTTCCCCTCTTGTTTCATGTAGTTACAGGGTAAGTGTGAATCTGCGGCTGTAAATTAAAGTGGTGTTCGTTCCCCTCTCGTTTCGTGTAGTTACAGGGTAAGTGTGAATCTGCTGCTGTAAATTAAAGTGGTGTTTGTTCCCCTCTTGTTTCATGTAGTTACAGGGTAAGTGTGAATCTGCGGCTGTAAATTAAAGTGGTGTTTGTTCCCCTCTTGTTTCTTGTAGTTACAGTTTCTTGTAAATTAAAGTGGTGTTTGTTCCAGTTGTTTCATGTAGTTACAGGGTAAGTGTGAATCTGCGGCTGTAAATTAAAGTGGTGTTTGTTCCCCTCTTGTTTCATGTAGTTACAGGGTAAGTGTGAATCTGCGGCTGTAAATTAAAGTGGTGTTTGTTCCCCTCTTGTTTCATGTAGTTACAGGGTAAGTGTGAATCTGCGGCTGTAAATTAAAGTGGTGTTTGTTCTCCTCTCGTTTCATGTAGTTACAGGGTAAGTGTGAATCTGCAGGGTAAATTAAAGTGGTGTTTGTTCCCCTCTTGTTTCATGTAGTTACAGGGTAAGTGTGAATCTGCTGCTGTAAATTAAAGTGGTGTTTGTTCCCCTCTCGTTTCATGTAGTTACAGGGTAAGTGTGAATCTGTGGCTGTAAATTAAAGTGGTGTTTGTTCCCCTCTCGTTTCATGTAGTTACAGGGTAAGTGTGAATCTGTGGCTGTAAATTAAAGTGGTGTTTGTTCCCCTCTTGTTTCATGTAGTTACAGGGTAAGTGTGAATCTGTGGCTGTAAATTAAAGTGGTGTTTGTTCCCCTCTCGTTTCTTGTAGTTACAGGGTAAGTGTGAATCTGTGGCTGTAAATTAAAGTGGTGTTTGTTCTCCTCTTGTTTCATGTAGTTACAGGGTAAGTGTGAATCTGCTGGCTGTAAATTAAAGTGGTGTTTGTTCCCCTCTTGTTTCATGTAGTTACAGGGTAAGTGTGAATCTGCTGCTGTAAATTAAAGTGGTGTTTGTTCCCCTCTTGTTTCATGTAGTTACAGGGTAAGTGTGAATCTACAGGCTGTAAATTAAAGTGGTGTTTGTTCCCCTCTTGTTTCATGTAGTTACAGGGTAAGTGTGAATCTGCGGCTGTAAATTAAAGTGGTGTTTGTTCCCCTCTCGTTTCATGTAGTTACAGGGTAAGTGTGAATCTGTGGCTGTAAATTAAAGTGGTGTTTGTTCCCCTCTTGTTTCATGTAGTTACAGGGTAAGTGTGAATCTACAGGCTGTAAATTAAAGTGGTGTTTGTTCTCCTCTTGTTTCATGTAGTTACAGGGTAAGTGTGAATCTGCTGCTGTAAATTAAAGTGGTGTTTGTTCCCCTCTTGTTTCATGTAGTTACAGGGTAAGTGTGAATCTGTGGCTGTAAATTAAAGTGGTGTTTGTTCCCCTCTCGTTTCTTGTAGTGTAGTTACAGGGTAAGTGTGAATCTGCGGCTGTAAATTAAAGTGGTGTTTGTTCCCCTCTTGTTTCATGTAGTTACAGGGTAAGTGTGAATCTACAGGCTGTAAATTAAAGTGGTGTTTGTTCTCCTCTCGTTTCATGTAGTTACAGGGTAAGTGTGAATCTGCGGCTGTAAATTAAAGTGGTGTTTGTTCCCCTCTTGTTTCATGTAGTTACAGGGTAAGTGTGAATCTGCAGGCTGTAAATTAAAGTGGTGTTTGTTCTCCTCTCGTTTCATGTAGTTACAGGGTAAGTGTGAATCTGTGGCTGTAAATTAAAGTGGTGTTTGTTCCCCTCTCGTTTCATGTAGTTACAGGGTAAGTGTGAATCTGCTGCTGTAAATTAAAGTGGTGTTTGTTCCCCTCTTGTTTCATGTAGTTACAGGGTAAGTGTGAATCTCCTGCTGTAAATTAAAGTGGTGTTTGTTCCCCTCTCGTTTCATGTAGTTACAGGGTAAGTGTGAATCTGTGGCTGTAAATTAAAGTGGTGTTTGTTCTCCTCTCGTTTCTTGTAGTTACAGGGTAAGTGTGAATCTGCGGCTGTAAATTAAAGTGGTGTTTGTTCCCCTCTTGTTTCATGTAGTTACAGGGTAAGTGTGAATCTACAGGCTGTAAATTAAAGTGGTGTTTTTTTCTCCTCTCGTTTCTTGTAGTTACAGGGTAAGTGTGAATCTGTGGCTGTAAATTAAAGTGGTGTTTATTTCTCCTCTCGTTTCTTGTAGTTACAGGGTAAGTGTGAATCTGCTGCTGTAAATTAAAGTGGTGTTTGTTCTCCTCTTGTTTCATGTAGTTACAGGGTAAGTGTGAATCTCCTGCTGTAAATTAAAGTGGTGTTTGTTCCTCTCTTGTTTCATGTAGTTACAGGGTAAGTGTGAATCTGCGGCTGTAAATTAAAGTGGTGTTTGTTCTCCTCTCGTTTCTTGTAGTTACAGGGTAAGTGTGAATCTGCGGCTGTAAATTAAAGTGGTGTTTGTTCCCCTCTTGTTTCATGTAGTTACAGGGTAAGTGTGAAATCTGCGGCTGTAAATTAAAGTGGTGTTTGTTCCCCTCTTGTTTCATGTAGTTACAGGGTAAGTGTGAATCTGCTGCTGTAAATTAAAGTGGTGTTTGTTCCCCTCTTGTTTCGTGTAGTTACAGGGTAAGTGTGAATCTGCGGCTGTAAATTAAAGTGGTGTTTGTTCCCCTCTTGTTTCTTGTAGTTAAGTTCAAGTTTCAAGTATTTGTTTACAGGGTACAAGTACAGTATAACGAAATGAAGTTACAGGGTAAGTGTGAATCTGCGGCTGTAAATTAAAGTGGTGTTTGTTCCCTCTTGTTTCATGTAGTTACAGGGTAAGTGTGAATCTGCGGCTGTAAATTAAAGTGGTGTTTGTTCCCCTCTCGTTTCATGTAGTTACAGGGTAAGTGTGAATCTGCGGCTGTAAATTAAAGTGGTGTTTGTTCCCCTCTCGTTTCATGTAGTTACAGGGTAAGTGTGAATCTGCTGCTTTAAATTAAAGTGGTGTTTGTTCCCCTCTCGTTTCATGTAGTTACAGGGTAAGTGTGAATCTGCGGCTGTAAATTAAAGTGGTGTTTGTTCCCCTCTCGTTTCATGTAGTTACAGGGTAAGTGTGAATCTCCTGCTTTAAATTAAAGTGGTGTTTGTTCCCCTCTCGTTTCATGTAGTTACAGGGTAAGTGTGAATCTGTGGCTGTAAATTAAAGTGGTGTTTGTTCTCCTCTCGTTTCTTGTAGTTACAGGGTAAGTGTGAATCTGCGGCTGTAAATTAAAGTGGTGTTTGTTCCCCTCTTGTTTCATGTAGTTACAGGGTAAGTGTGAATCTCCTGCTTTAAATTAAAGTGGTGTTTGTTCCCCTCTCGTTTCATGTAGTTACAGGGTAAGTGTGAATCTGTGGCTGTAAAATTAAAGTGGTGTTTGTTCCCCTCTCGTTTCATGTAGTTACAGGGTAAGTGTGAATCTGCGGCTGTAAATTAAAGTGGTGTTTGTTCCCCTCTCATTTCATGTAGTTACAGGGTAAGTGTGAATCTCCTGCTTTAAATTAAAGTGGTGTTTGTTCCCCTCTCGTTTCATGTAGTTACAGGGTAAGTGTAAATCTGCGGCTGTAAATTAAAGTGGTGTTTGTTCCCCTCTTGTTTCATGTAGTTACAGGGTAAGTGTGAATCTGCTGCTGTAAATTAAAGTGGTGTTTGTTCCCCTCTTGTTCCGTGTAGTTACAGGGTAAGTGTGAATCTGCGGCTGTAAATTAAAGTGGTGTTTGTTCCCCTCTTGTTTCTTGTAGTTAAGTTCAAGTTTCAAGTTTATTTGTCATTACACATGTACAAGTACAGTATAACGAAATGAAGTTACAGGGTAAGTGTGAATCTGCGGCTGTAAATTAAAGTGGTGTTTGTTCCCCTCTCGTTTCATGTAGTTACAGGGTAAGTGTGACTCTGCGGCTGTAAATTAAAGTGGTGTTTGTTCCCCTCTCGTTTCATGTAGTTACAAGGTAAGTGTGAATCTGCGGCTGTAAATTAAAGTGGTGTTTGTTCTCCTCTTGTTTCATGTAGTTACAGGGTAAGTGTGAATCTCCTGCTTTAAATTAAAGTGGTGTTTGTTCCCCTCTCGTTTCTTGTAGTTACAGGGTAAGTGTGAATCTACAGGCTGTAAATTAAAGTGGTGTTTGTTCCCCTCTTGTTTCATGTAGTTACAGGGTAAGTGTGAATCTACAGGCTGTAAATTAAAGTGGTGTTTGTTCTCCTCTCGTTTCATGTAGTTACAGGGTAAATGTGAATCTGCGGTTGTAAATTAAAGTGGTGTTTGTTCCCCTCTTGTTCTGTGTAGTTACAGGGTAAGTGTGAATCTGCGGCTGTAAATTAAAGTGGTGTTTGTTCCCCTCTTGTTTCATGTAGTTACAGGGTAAGTGTGAATCTGCGGCTGTAAATTAAAGTGGTGTTTGTTCCCCTCTTGTTTCATGTAGTTACAGGGTAAGTGTGAATCTGCGGCTGTAAATTAAAGTGGTGTTTGTTCCCCTCTCGTTTCATGTAGTTACAGGGTAAGTGTGAATCTGCGGCTGTAAATTAAAGTGGTGTTTGTTCCCCTCTCGTTTCTTGTAGTTACAGGGTAAGTGTGAATCTGCGGCTGTAAATTAAAGTGGTGTTTGTTCCCCTCTCGTTTCATGTAGTTACAGGGTAAGTGTGAATCTGCGGCTGTAAATTAAAGTGGTGTTTGTTCCCCTCTCGTTTCATGTAGTTACAGGGTAAGTGTGAATCTGCGGCTGTAAATTAAAGTGGTGTTTGTTCCCCTCTCGTTTCATGTAGTTACAGGGTAAGTGTGAATCTGCGGCTGTAAATTAAAGTGGTGTTTGTTCCCCTCTCGTTTCTTGTAGTTACAGGGTAAGTGTGAATCTGCGGCTGTAAATTAAAGTGGTGTTTGTTCCCCTCTCGTTTCATGTAGTTACAGGGTAAGTGTGAATCTGCGGCTGTAAATTAAAGTGGTGTTTGTTCCCCTCTCGTTTCTTGTAGTTACAGGGTAAGTGTGAATCTGCGGCTGTAAATTAAAGTGGTGTTTGTTCCCCTCTCGTTTCATGTAGTTACAGGGTAAGTGTTAATTTTCCTGATAGTTACCCCTTTATTCCCCCAATATTACATTACATATTGTTCCCTTATACCTACACGTACTTACTTTATAGTTACACTATAATTACTGAAAGTTATGCTGTAAATTAGCTTTACTTACACAGTACTTCCCAGGCCGCAATCTAAAGCATTACCCATATATATTTTACATTTTTCATACAGATAAAATGAAAAAAAAAAAAATTAAGCAGCTGCTAAATTCATAATCACAGATGTGTCTTTATTTGTTATGTTAGAAAGCGTGTAGGTTAGTAAAAGCTCCAAGTACAATCACAACCAACTTAGCAGTCTTGCTTTAGTCACTCCGTAAAAATTGGGCGCAATTTACTATATTAATTTTACTGTATTTTCTTTGTTTATTTCTTACAGGTCTTTTACCCATGTCATGCTGTTTTGACTTTTATTCATTCACAGGATATAAATTCTTGATATCAACAATTACATTTCCACTAGTAAAAACTCTAATTCCTGATATCTGTGATTATATTTTCACTAGTGAAATCTCACCATAGGCTGCCATTCAAATTCAGTTGTTGATTTTAGGAATTAAGGTTGTTACTAGTGGAAATGTATTTCTGTTATCCATATCCTGAGAATAATTAAAAATCAAAACAACGTGCCATATTTACCTGTATTTTGTATTGCATTGCATTATTGCATAATTAGTGGATAATGTCACGTTAAAGTGCTGCCAGTACTTTTCTATTATTTTACGGATTTATTTCTTATACTACACATTGTAAACCATCTAATTAGCACAATTTTTGCAACAGTAATCATAGTTGTTTTTATAATCTGTGTAGCACCACAGGTAACTATAGCCGTGGTATCCACACTTGTGATTGGACCTGCAGGTTTCGCCATTCACAGTTGAGTAGCAGTCATCAGAAGTACAGCACTGGTCGTAATTGCCTTTATTATCCGTGTAGCACCACAACTTTCTTGAACCATATTTGGCACAGGCATGGTTGCTGAGGCAGTACTTCCCATTTTTGGCTCTACTTCGCCACAGCGGAGGGCTGCAGTAATCCCAGATGTAGCTGTCGGATAAAAGGGCATCAACAATCTCTCCGGTATAGCACCAGTAGTAGTCATAGCCGTATGTGGCACAGGGGTGACCATCAATACACCTGTCTCCATTAACTGTGACGAGTGAGTACCGCGGTGAGCACTGTATCTGCGTCTGGCCTGAGAAACACCAGTAGCTCTCGAGGTTGTCCTGATAGAGGCAGGGAGAGGAGCAGCAGGGCTTGGTTTTGCCTCCTGTGTTGCATTGGCAGCTGCTACTCGATTCTGAGACGCTTGAGCAGGGCGATCCATCAGCTGCAGTCTTCTGCTTCTCTGGGACCAACAGGCATACGACAGCATCCGACCCCTCGGACACCTCCCTCTTTCTGAGCTCATCATGCACAATTTTCCTTACTAGTGATTTGACATGAGTTATAACACAAGCACTTCCAGCAAAATCCTTCAGATGCTCTGCCATAGTATAGTAAGTGTTCATGTTTTCAAAGGCTAATTGTACTGTCAATTCACTCAGTTTGAGATTATTTGCAGATGCCCATTTCATTGCAAAAAGTGTGTTCTGTACACCTGAGCTAATTTGAACTCCTTGATTCACTGGATACATAATTTGTTTAAACTCTCTCTGAACTGAAATTTTATCATTGACGCCAAAACAATCATCCACAAAAATGTTGACTTTAACTGAATGTTGAGTTCCTGAGTATGTCCTATAGAGTTCTGTTAGTTGATCATTCAGGTCGGAGACACTCATGCTGTATATGGCAGGCTCTTCTGACTCGTTTTCCCCCATATAGCCAAAGGAGAAAGACTTTCTGTCATCACTGTGGTGTTTATAACACACAGCCGTTCAGATGTGAGAGGGCACCGACACCCTTTCAGGGTCGTGAGAGATTTCGTTTTGTGGTATCCATACACTCTCATCAGGTACTGTACCTGTGACAATGTAGGCTGTTGCAGAATATCCGTCAATTCTAAGCTGATTGCTTAAAAACTTCCTCAAAGTTCTCTCCCACTTAGACCAGTGGATACGGTTGAAATCCGGGTCCATAGGTGCTGCATTGGTCAGTGTGAACATTGCCGTACGGCCTTCATTGCAGTTGAAGCTGTTGGGGTTCAGGTGTCCACGATCATATCTGGTGTCTCTGTAGTCGCTGCTCATGGCTTGAAATGCTTTAATAGTGGCTTCATTATAATAGATTCTTAAGTCTCTCTCAAGGACCATATATTCAGTTGAGTAACCTGAAATCTACAGAATAAATAATATGTTTGATGTTGACTGCTTGTAAGTAAAGACTTTATGTTTTCAAATTTTCTTGTGGATAAAAGTTCTGTTCTTACTTTGCCTCTTTTAGTGGACATTTATAATGTTTACAGTACAATTACTATAAGAACATTCAAAAAAGTGCCATCCATCTAAATTATTTGCATTGGCAAAACAGAATGAAGACCAATAATTCAAGTAACAGAACTGCTTCTCATGAACTGCAGAGCTTAAACTGCCAATAGAAGAACAGAAGCACATAGTCACCTGTGGCTCGACGTGCCAGTTGTCTGACCTTCTGTTGTCGCTCGTGTAGGCGCTGTAGAGGGGAATCCTGTGACGTACTGAGTACAGTGTAGCATAATAAGTGCTCTTTACGCTTCCATTATAATACACTTGACAGATTCTCCTGGCATTCTGATCCATTCCTCCTGGTTCTGTGCCTCTGTAGAAGAACTCTCTACACTCATCAAAGCTTGTGACCACTTTTGCCTGAGCGCTGAATGCTCTCAGCACAATACAGGTGAGCAGACCGAGAACAAACATGGTGTTATAGAGCAGAGACACCAGAAGCAGAGCTGCTTTAAATACAGAGTCAGAGATGTTGTTGAGGGTGTGACTAAATTTAACATATGAGAAGACATGAGGAATATGATGGGATCACAAGCAGGAACAGAAACTGATTTACTGTCAAAGAAAACTGTCAAATGCTGCTCAGTAATATAAATGCAGTGCTTGTGATTTCCACTTCAGTTTTCTAAAGATTCAGGTTTTGTGACCGATGCAGTTTTGAAGTCACGGTTCGGTACAGCAGGGGAGAGAAAACTAATATAAAATTGCTTTTTATTTTATTTTTATTAAAATGTTTTACTGAACAAATTGTGTCTGTCCTTAAATGAATTCAACTATAACTAAAGTTTGTTAAAGCTAATGCTGTAAACTATAGGGAGCCCTTACTCACACATTACTGTAATATTAAAGGTTAACACCAGAGCCCAAACTATTAGCATAAATTCAGCTGCTATTCATGTTCAGATATAATAATCATCACTCATATAACACATTGTGTGCAAACATGGAAACTTCACATCAGGCAGTTTATGCATTAACTTCTAAATCTAATTATAAAATTATGTTTTTACTCCAGTTCGTTGTTGAAATATAATCATTTATACACAGTGTCTGATATATTTAAACGCATATTAATAATCCAGACATCAGTGACCGGTTCAGTAGAATATAATGACTATATAGACTAATATAATGACTATATAGGCTAATATAGTGAATATATAGGCTAATATAGTGAATATATAGGGTAATATAGTGAATATATAGACTAATATAATGAATATACACTCACCTAAAGGATGAGGCAAGACACGGGTCGTAGTCTTCACTAAAGAGTTTTTATTGAACTACGCACGGAGCGCATAAGCCCTCCGTTGAACTCAGTCCAAGATTAATTCCCGCCCCCCCGGGGGTAGCCTACCCAAACTACGGTAGCTTCACATGGACAAAAGCCAGTCTCACAACAACCCCGCTTTTGGAAATTAGCAATAACCAATCCCAAACATTTGCATTTTGAAATATTAATTAACTCTTACATTTCTTAACAATACAACAAAACAAATGCAACACTTTGTTATCAAATAACAACTTCTTTCATTTTCTTCATTGTTTTTTTTTTTTTTTTTTTTGTTAAAGAAAAGTCTCAGAACGGTGCAGGACGTCACAGGGGTAGACTGCCCTCAGTCCTGAAAGGGATTATTCTGCCCTTTTGAACATCATCAGTCCCGTAACCTAAGAGGCATCTTTATCTCACGGCCCCTGGAAGTTCTTCTCACAGGAGTAGATGGTGGAAGGGGAGACAGACCCTGAAGAATGTCCTGCTGGCAGCTGGCTCACCGGTGGTTCCGGCGGTGCAGTCACATCTGTTAGTGAGGAACCACTGTCCCGCTGAGACTCTGTAGGCTGGGCACATTCCTGTTCCGCCAGAGGTTCGGTCTCGGGAGCAGTCTGGAGGTGACGCCTGTTCCGACGGGTCACGTTCCCATTGGCCATCTCCACCAGGTAGGATCTCGGCTCCTTGGACTTACTGATGACCCTGGCAGGTGTTGTCCATCCCTTCTCCCCATCAGGCTTCACTCCAACAGTTTGACCCGGGTGAAGTTCAGGGAGTGCGCGTGCTGAATACCTGCGGTTGTAGAATCTGTATGAACTTTTTGCTGTTGAGTCCTTCATGTAGACTTGATCCGGGTTGAATGGACGTGGCAGCAATGTCTTTTCTAGGACCGGAACAGTAATATGGATTTGTCTACCAGTCATGAGCTGTGCTGGACTTTCACCTGTTGCCGCGATTGGTGTAGAGCGATAACCCATAAGGGCTAAGCAGGGGTCCGGCTGTCTGAGGAAGTACTTGGCAGTCTGAACAGCCCTTTCTGCAGCTCCGTTCGACTGTGGATAATGTGGGCTGGAGGTAATGTGAGTGAAACCATACCTCTGTTTGAACTCTCGGAACTCTGCTGATGTGAACTGTGTCCCGTTGTCACTGACCAGTTCTAGCGGGATGCCCCATCTTACGAAAATGTGTTTGAGCTTGTTAATAACCTGCTTGCTGGTAAGGGTGGTGAGGGAAGCAATCTCAATGTCCCTAGAGAAGTAATCAACAGCGACAAGAAAAGTCTTACCCTCTAACTCAAACAGGTCAACAGCAATCCTTTGCCATGGGCCACTGGGCAGGGGAATGGTTACCAGTGGGTCACGTCTTTGTGTAGGTTTGTGCTCTCTGCAAAAGTCACATAATTTCACCTTGTTTATGATCTGTGCTCCGATGTTTGGCCACCAAACTGTCAACTCGCTCCCGACACTTGGTAAGGCCCTGGTGACCTTCATGCAGTTGGTCCAGGACCCCAGCTCTGAGTACAGCTGGAACTACTATACGGTCGTGGTATAGGACCAGACTGTCCGACTCTGACAGGTGACTTCTGGTGAGAGTGTATCTGCGACTACTAGCTGCTTACCGGGAACATGTTCAGCAGTGACGTTGAATCGCATGAGGCGCATAAGCAGTCTCTAACATCGTAGTGGCGTTTTGTCCAGATCGTATGAGTTAATCAATGGCACCAGTGGCTTGTGGTCAGTTTGTAAACGGACCCGACCCATACCTTGAATGTAGCGGGCAAAACGTTCACAAGCCCAGACAGATGCCAGACACTCCTTTTCGATCTGCGAATACCTCTTCTCTGCATCGGTGAGTGTGCGCGAGCAAAAGGCAATGGGCCGCAACTCTCCATCGTGGTCTTGCAACAGGGCAGCACCCAGACTATAACTGCTGCCGTCGGCACTGACCACCGTTGGTTTGTTGGCCCCATAATAACAAAGGGCCGGTGCAGCCGAGAGCATTGCTTTTGCTTCGTTAAATGCTTGCTCCTGAGGCTCACCTTAAGTCCACGCAGTCTCTTTCTTGAGCAGGTTAGTGAGTGGATGCAACACTGTAGACAGGCCTGGCAGGAATTTTCCAACATAGTTAACCAGTCCGAGCACCTGCCGCAGCTGCTCCACGTTGGAGGGGCTAGACATCTGAGTGATAGCCTCCACTTTGCTCTCATCAGGCTTCACACCATCTGCACTAATAATGTGTCCAAAGAACTGCAGTTCAGATTTTCTAAAATGACACTTGGCCCTGTTGAGCTTGAGACCGGACGCCTTAACCGTCCGCAACACCGCGTCGAGACGGCGGTTATGCTCCTCAATTGTAGATCCGTAAACCAGGATATCATCCATCACAACGACAGTCCCTTCCAGGCCTTTGAGCAAGTCGGTCATCAGCCGCTGGAAAATCTCAGGCGTTGATGTAATGCCAAATGGCAGACATTTGAAACAAAACCGGCCCATTGGGGTAATAAAGGTTGTCAATCTTTGGCAGCTGGGATCCAATGGAATTTGCCAGAACCCGCTAGAGGCATCCAGTGTGGAGAAAACCTTAGTTCCTGCCAGCTTAGGTGTTATGTCATCCAGTGTGGGCAAAATGTAACGTTCGCGCTTCACTCCCTTGTTCAAGCGTTTTAAACACACACTTTGACCTCATCCTTGTTGCGTTTTGGAGCGGGCACCATTGGGGCACACCAGTCTTTCGGCTCTGTAACTTCCTCAATGATCTTGAGGCTCAGCATACACTTTAGCTCTTTCTCCACTTTTGGAAGGAGCGGAAACGGAACTCTGCATGGTGTGCCGACGCTGTATGGGACTGCTTCCTCAGTCAGCTCAATCTTAACAGGCTCACAGTTCAGAAGCCCTATTTCCCCGAACACATCGCTTGTTAAGTCACCAGTGATAGCATTGACTCTTACAACCAGCCCCATGCGCTTCGCCACTGCCTTGCCCAACAAGTTATTAACATACTGTCATTTTATGACTGTAATCCAGTAGTGGTATTTCTGACCTTTATATATAGTGGTGGCAAGGAACTTACCCATGCATCGGACTTCCCTGCCTGGGCTGTACACTGTTGGCCTGGACTTGTTAAGTTTTGGTTTTTGACGTAGTTTTCTGAAAGTCTCTTCAGTCATCACAGCACCTGTGTCGATTTTAAAGTCCACCGGACTGCCATTCACTAGTAGCTCTACATTCCAGTCGGTATCCGGGTTTGACTCCTCAGTGATGTTTGGCTTTGCCTTTGTAGTTGCTCTCAGGAATAGTTCTCCAATAAAAAATTTATCCTCATCTGAATCCATAGCGGCCTCTGCTCTAACTTCTTTCAGCATTTTGGATTTACACACGGCCTCGAAATGTCCTATTTTATTGTACTTTCTGCACCTTTTGTTACGGGCTGGACAGCTTTAATGTCCTTTTTATCATGCATCCTGTTGCATCTCTGACAGTTCAGTTTGTTATCACTGTATCTCTGTCCTTGTCCCTGCCGTGGTTTATCATAGCTCCTCCTTGTACTATTGTACTGTTTCTGTCTCACCTCATTCACAGTAGCTTCCACACGCTCTGCACTTTGTTGTTTCACCTGTTCACTTTGCCGTGCAAGCTGGATGGCTCTCTCCAGTGTCAGGTTGAAGTTGAAGTTGAAGTTTATTCGTCATTACACATGTACAAGTACAGTATAACGAAATGAAGTTTGGAGCAAGCCTCCGGGCAGCCGATTATTCAGGCGCCGCCCTACGCTCCAGAAATACAAGAATGCAATTTAGCAAGCATTACATAGCAAACACAACAAAACATAAACATAAACATAAACATGACACAGTACACGTGGTCACGTGATGGGATTTTTGTATGGAGAGAGGAGATCCACAGGCAGACGGTTGGAGGGGGTGGGATCGGGTAGGTTGTGTATGGTGCGATGAGTCTGAGATTGTGTTGTGTGAGAATGTTAGCCATAACTTCAGATGTTTTCGAGTTCAGTTCTATGGTTTGTCCTTGAAGGGAGATAAGGCAGTGCACAGGGAAGATAGCAGACAGCTGCCCGGCTGACCTCCCAACCGAGAGATAGGGACCAAGTGAGGTTCGTTGGGCTAGTTGATTAGGTCAGGCAAATACAATTTATTATTTTTAATCCATTTGATGATCTTGGTAATTTGTCCGGATCATAATCAATCAATCAGATCTGGTCCTCAGCATTAGCGTTCTGTGCAGTTTCCCTGAATTACGTCCAGCCTCAGGCCAGACCGGTTACAGTCCGTAAAAGTTCACCGATCTGACCCCGATGAGCCCACTCTTCCCTGCGTATCCGCAGTCCGGACTCGCGTTATTACGGTTCAGTTCCTCAATTCCTATCACTTTCTGATCTAATTCCTTCAAGCGGTCACACAGAACCCGAAGCATACTTTAATTTCCACAGACAGCGGCTGGGTGAATTTGCTTGCAGCTGTCTTACCAATCTTCCGATAGGTCAGGGCAATCCCAAAGCCAAAGAATAGGAACCCGCCATCAATAATCCAATCACTTCTGCATCCTCCACGGACAGAGCCTCCAGGCACAGGCAAAGGTCCCGTCCGGGCAAACCCTTCCTTAGTGAGAAAATCTTGTCGATGTGCATTGACCAGTTAATCAATTCCATTTCAGTATTTTCAGAGTCCAGCAGAGCAGCAGTCAGAGAAGAGAAGAGACGAAACACTAGACAAAACAAAACAGCGCGAGAGCCAGCAGGGAACAGAGAGAAAAAAAACACGTCTGCACGGATAGAAGGACAGAAAGGAAGGAGAAGGTCCGCCTCTAGCTGGAGTTTTTGTGAAACCTCTTTGTCCATTATTCCGATGACGATCTGGTCCCGGATCTGCTCGTTCTTCCCTGCACCGAACGCGCAGTGCTGCGTGAGCTCGTACAGGCTCCGCACGAACGCTTCAACTGTCTCACCGGCCCTTTGGCTTCGCTTATGAAAACAGGCGCAATCATGGATGACGTTTCTTTTCGTAACAAAGTGTTCATCAAACTTCTGCATCACTAGATTAAACTCATACTCTGGATGTGGCATGGCCTCGGTTGCCGCAGGAAACACAAAAATCAGCATCTCTCCCCATCAAGTACAGGAGGCGAGTTCACCTGCACTTCGTCTCTTTGTCGAAACTCTAAACCGGGAGAATCTTTGCCGCCATCTAAGCAACTCCGCTTGCTGCGAAAAATCGAATGGCTCGGGAGGTCCAAACTTTGCCATCTTGCTCTTAATGTCGGCGTGAAGTCCTTAATTCTGACACCATGTCATGATATGAGGCAAGACACGGGTCGTAGTCTTCACTAAAGAGTTTTTATTGAACTACGCACGGAGCGCATAAGCCCTCCGTTGAACTCAGTCCAAGATTAATTCCCGCCCCCCCGGGGGTAGCCTACCCAAACTACGGTAGCTTCACATGGACAAAAGCCAGTCTCACAACAACCCCCTTTCGCCTTCAGAACTGCCTTAATTCTACGTGGCATTGATTCAACAAGGTGCTGAAAGCATTCTTTAGAAATGTTGGCCCATATTGATAGGATAGCATCTTGCAGTTGATGGAGATTTGTGGGATGCACATCCAGGGCACGAAGCTCCCGTTCCACCACATCCCAAAGATGCTCTATTGGGTTGATATCTGGTGACTGTGGGGGCCATTTTAGTACAGTGAACTCATTGTCATGTTCAAGAAACCAGTCTGAAATGATTTGAGCTTTGTGACATTGTGCATTATCCT
Source organism: Paracanthobrama guichenoti (assembly GCA_018749465.1). Lineage (NCBI taxonomy): Eukaryota > Metazoa > Chordata > Actinopteri > Cypriniformes > Gobionidae > Paracanthobrama > Paracanthobrama guichenoti. The sequence continues at coordinate 34,630,070 of CM031963.1, forward strand.
GCTGGAAGTAGCCATCAGAGAATGGGTACATGGTGGTCATAAAGGGATGGACATGGTCAGAAACAATGCTCAGGTAGGCCGTGGCATTTAAACGATGCCCAATTGGCACTAAGGGGCCTAAAGTGTGCCAAGAAAACATCCCCCACACCATTACACCACCACCACCAGCCTGCACAGTGGCAACAAGGCATGATGGATCCATGATCTCATTCTGTTTACGCCAAATTCTGACTCTACCATCTGAATGTCTCAACAGAAATCGAGACTCATCAGACCAGGCAACATTTGTTCAATTTTGGTGAGCTTGTGCAAATTGTAGCCTCTTTTTCCTATTTGCAGTGGAGATGAGTGGTACCCAGTGGGGTCTTCTGCTGTTGTAGCCCATCCGCCTCAAGGTTGTGCGTGTTTTGGCTTCACAAATGCTTTGCTGCATACCTCGGTTGTAACGAGTGGTTATTTCAGTCAAAGTTACTCTTCTATCAGCTTGAATCAGTCGGCCCATTCTCCTCTGACCTCTAGCAACAAGGCATTTTTGCTGCATACTGGATGTTTTTCCCTTTTCACACCATTCTTTGTAAACCCTAGAAATGGTTGTGTGTGAAAATCCCAGTAACTGAGCAGATTGTGAAATACTCAGACCGGCCCGTCTGGCACCAACAATCATGCCACGCTCAAAATAGCTTAAATCACCTTTCTTTCCCATTCTGACATTCAGTTTGGAGTTCAGGAGATTGTCTTGACCAGGACCACACCCCTAAATGCATTGAAGCAACTGCCATGTGATTGGTTGATTAGATAATTGCATTAATGAGAAATTGAACAGGTGTTCCTAATAATCAAATCAAATCAAATCACCTTTATTTATATAGCGCTTTTAACAATTCCAATTGTTTCAAAGCAGCTTCACATTGTTAAAAGGAAAATAATGCAACAGAATTTGTACAGCCGTTCTGGTGAAACGGTGATGTTATCCAGCTAATTTCAAGTATCATATAGTGTCAATGCAGGCAGATCGGTAATATAGATGAAATTTAGGTGTCCCCAACTGAGCAAGCCAAAAGCCAGAGGCAACGGTGGCAAGGAACCAAAACTCCTTCAGGGTCAGAATGGAGAAAAAAACCTTGGGAGAAACCAGCCTCAGTCGGGGTGCCAGTTCTCCTCTGGCCGATGAACAAACAGTGGATGATTATAATTCTGGCAACATAGCAGGTCTTAATTCATATTAGGTAAATAGATATTCGTAAGATTATTTGAAAGATTGGAGTCATCACACAGAAGACGGGTTTAATGAGGATGTCGTGTCGATGCAGCATTTACAGGGGGAGTTTATTTGACATGCTCTCTGCAGACATTTCAGGGATGCGTTGGTCATGTCTAGGCGCTGGTCCACCATCTGATCTGGATACGGCCTGGATCCGGCTGACTGCAGTAAACCTCGGGATAAACAGAGAGACTAACATTAGCATAGATGTTTTAGCCATTCTTCTTATGATGTAATGAGTACATCAGGTGTTATGGGAAGTGTTCCCGGTTCCGGCTGACTTAGTTAATGCAGCCTAACAATCATTTACTGATTTGAATAATAGAAATTGATAATGTTTTATGTGTAAGCCATAGTAAAGAGATGCGTTTTTAGTCTAGATTTAAACTGACAGAGTATGTCTGCTTCCCGAACAATGCTAGGAAGACTGTTCCAGAGTTTAGGCGCTAAATAGGAAAAGGATCGACCGCCTGCAGTTGATTTTGATATTCTAGGTATTATCAACTGGCCAGAGTTTTGAGACCGCAATAGACGTGATGGAGTATAATGCGTTAAGAGTTCGCTCAAGTACTGGGGAGCTAAACCATTTAGTGCTTTGTAAGTAATAAGCAAGATTTGAAAATGTACACAATGTTTAATAGGGAGCCAGTGCAGTGTTGACAGAACCGGGCTAATATGGTCATACTTCCTGGTTCTAGTAAGAGCTCGAGTTGCTGCGTTTTGGACCAGCTGGAGTTTGTTTATTAAGCGAGCAGGGCAACCACCCAGTAAAGCATTACAATAATCTAGCCTTGAGGTCATGGACGCATGAATTAACTGTTCAACATTTTGCATCGAAAGGATGTGCCGTAATTTAGATATATTTTTAAGATGGTAGAATGCAGTTTTACAGATGTTAGAAACGTGGCTTTCAAGTGAAAGATTGGTATCAAAGAGCACACCCAGGTTCCTAACTGACGACGAGGACTTGACAGAGCAGCCATCGAGTGTTAGACAGTATTCTAGGTTACTACTTGCAGAGTTTTTTTGTCCTATAATTAAAAATTCAGTTTTTTCTGAATTAAGTTGCAGGAAATTACTAGACATCCATTGTTTTATATCAGCTATGCATTCCGTTAATCTTGTGAATTGGTACGTTTCATCAGGGCGTGAAGAAATATAGAGCTGAGTATCGTCAGCATAACAGTGAAAACTAACACCATGCTTCCTAACGATATCTCCCAGTGGTAGCATGTACATGGTGAAGAGCAACGGTCCTAGCACTGAGCCCTGCTCCATACTGAACTTGTGATCGGTGTGACATCTCTTCATTTACTGCTACAAACTGATAACAGTCAGATAAGTATGATTTAAGCCATGCCAATGCAGTTCCACTAATGCCAACATAATTTTCGAGTCTATTCAAAAGAATGTTGTGGTCGATAGTATCGAATGCAGCGCTAAGATCGAGTAACACTAATAGAGAGATACAACCACGATCGGATGATAAGAGTAAATCATTTGTAACTCTGATGAGAGCAGTCTCAGTACTATGATACGGTCTAAATCCTGACTGGAAATCCTCACAGATACCATTTCTTTCTAAAAGGAACATAATTGTGAAGACACTGCCTTTTCCAGTATTTTTGACAGGAAGGGTAGATTTGAGATCAGCCTATAATTGACTAATTCTGTAGGATCAAGTTGAGGTTTTTTTTAAGTGTGGTTTGATAATAGCCAACTTAAAAGTTTTCGTACATATCCTAATGACAAAGATGAGTTAATGATATTAAGAAGAGGATCTATGACCTCTGGTAGCATCTCTTTTAATAGCCTAGTCGGTATAGGTTCGAGCATACATGTTGTTGATTTAGATGATTTAACTTGAGTTTAGCCAATTCTTCCTCTCCTATAGCAGTGAATGAATGTAATTTTTTCTCAGTGACACAACAATGCTCTGTCTGATGTGACACTGTAGTAGACGGCTGCATGGTTATAATTTTCTTCCTAATATTATCGCTCTTACACGTAAAGAAGTTCATAAAGTCATTACTGCTGTGCTGTTTACAACCATCAGAAGTAGAAGCTTTATTTTTGGTTAACTTAGCCACTGTATCAAATAAATACCTAGGGTTGTGTTTGTTTTCTTCTAAGAGAGTCAAGAAATAAGCAGATCTAGCAGTTTTTACGGCCTTTCTGTATGCGATCATGCTCTCTTTCCATGAATTACGAAAAACCTCTAATTTTGTTTTCTTCCAGCTGTGCTCCATTTTTCTGGCTGCTGTTTTAAGGGCCCGGGTGTGCTCGTTGTACCACGGCGTTGGACTATTTTATTTAATCTTCTTTAAACGCCGGGGAGCAACTGTGTCTAAAGTGCTGGAAAAAGAGAGTCAATAGTTTCTGTTGCAAAATCGAGTTCCTCTTTAGGTGAGTGTATAGGCTAATATAGTGAATATATAGGCTAATATAGTGAATATATAGGCTAATATAATGAATATATAGGCTAATATTGGTCATATATAGGCTAATATAATGAATATAACGGCTAATATAATGAATATAATGGCTAATATTGGTCATATATAGGCTAATATAATGAATATAACGGCTAATATTGGTCATATATAGGCTAATATTGGTCATATATAGGCTAATATAATGAATATACAGGCTAATATAGTGAATATATAGGCTAATATAATGAATATATAGGCTAATATTGGTCACATATAGGCTAATATAATGAAAAGGCTAATACAATGAATATAACGGCTAATATTGGTCATATATAGGCTAATATAATGAATATAATGGCTAATATTGGTCATATATAGGCTAATATAATGAATATATAGGTTAATATTGGTCATATGTAGGTTAATATAATGAATATACAGGCTAATATAATGAATATATAGGCTAATATAAGGAATATATAGACTAATATAAGGAATATCCATCCATCCATCCATCCATCCATTATCTTCTGCTTATCCGGGGCCGGGTCGCGGGGGCAACAGTCTAAGCAGAGACGCCCAGACTTCCCTTTTCCCTAGCCACTTCCTCCAGCTCTTCTGGGGGAAACCCGAGGCATTCCCGGGCCAGCCGGGAGACATAATCCCTCCAGCGTGTCCTAGATCTTCCCCGGGGCCTCCTCCCGGTGGGACGTGCCCGGAACACCTCCCCAGGAAGGCGTCTAGGAGGCATCCGTAAGAGATGCCTGAGCCACCTCAGCTGGCTCCTCTCAATGTGGTGGAGCAACGGCTCTACTCTGAGCTCCTCCCGAGTAACTGAGCTTCTCACCCTATCTCTAAGGGAGCGCCCAGCCACCCTGCGGAGAAAGCTCATTTCGGCTGCCTGTATCCGGGATCTTGTCCTTTCAGCCTTACAGCTCAGCTCCTTCTTCACCACAACAGACTGGTACATCAACCGCATTACTGCAGAAGCTGCACCGATCCGTCTGTCAATCTCCCGTTCCATCCTTCCCTCACTCGTGAACAAGACCTGAGGCAGAAACTCTCCACCAACCTGAAGTGGGCAAGCCACCCTTTTCTGACTGAGAACCATGGCCTCGGATTTGGAGGTGCTGATTCTCTTCCCAGCCGCTTCACACTCGGCTGCAAACCGTCCCAGTGCACGCTGAAGGTCCATCCATGAAACAACATCATCCGCAAAAAGCAGCAACGAAATCATGTAGTCCCCAAACCAGACACTCTACGGCCCTTGGCTGCACCTAGAAATTTTGTCCATAAAAATTCTGAACAAAACCGGTGACAAAAGGCAACCCTGCCAGAGTCCAACATGCACAAGTGCAATGTCTGACTTGCAATGCGGACCAAGCTCCTGCCCCGGTCGTACAGGGACCAAACAGCCCTAAGCAGGGGGCCCTGGGCCCCGTACTCCCAGAGCACCCTCCACAGGACGCTACGAGGGACACAGTTGAATACCTTCTCCAAATTCATAAAACACATGTGGATTGGTTAGGCAAACTCCCATGAACCCTCCAGCACCCTGGAGAGGGTATAGAGCTGGTCCAGTGTTCCACGACCGGGACGAAAACCACACTGTTCCTCCTAAATCCGAGGTTCCACTATCAGCCGAATTCTCCTCTCCAGTACCCTGGCATAGACTTTCCCGGGGAGGCTAAGAAGTGTGGCAGGGGGCTAGGCCAAACGTTCCCAACAGACTCTTACAGTACGTTTGGGTCTCCTGAGTCTGAGCTTCCTCCCCCGCCATCGGATCCAACTCACCACCAGGTGGTGATCAGTTGACAGCGCCGCCCCTCTCTTCACCCGAGTGTCCAAGACATACGGCCGGAGGTCAGATGAGACGACCACAAAGTCAATCATCGATCTCCGGTCTAGGGTGTCTTGGTGCCACGTGCACTGATGGACACCCATATGCTTGAACATGGTGTTTTTTATGGACAAGCCGTGACTAGCACAGAAATCCAATAACAGAACACCGCTCAAGTTCAGATCAGGGGGGCCGTTCCTCCCAATTACGCCCCTCCAGGTATCACTGTCACTGCCCACGTGTGCGTTGAAGTCCCCCAGTAGAACGATGGAGTCTCCATTTGGAGCACTTTCCAGCACCCCTCCCAGAGGCCCCATTAGGGCTGGGTACTCCACACTGCCATTTGGCCCATAGGCACATACGACAGTGAGAGACCTATCCCCTCCCCGAAGGCCAGAAGTCAATGATCGACTTTGTGGTCGTCTCATCTGACCTCCGGCCGTATGTCTTGGACACTCGGGTGAACAGAGGGGCGGAGCTGTCAACTGATCACCACCTGGTGGTGAGTTGGATCCGATGGCAGGGGAGGAAGCTAGACAGACTCAGGAGACCCAAATGTACTGTGAGGGTCTGTTGGGAACGTTTGGCCGAGCCCCCTGTCAGAGAGATCTTCAACTCCCACCTCCGACAGAACTTCAACCGGATCCCGAGGGAGTCTGGAGATACTGAGTCCCAGTGGACCATATTCTCCACCTCCCTTGTCGACGCAGCTGCTCGGAGCTGTGGCCGTAAGGTCTCCGGTGCCTGTCGAGGTGGAAATCCCCGAACCCGCTGGTGGACACCGGAAATAAGGGATGTCGTCAAGCTGAAGAAGGAGTCCTCTGAAGAAGCAGTCCTCATCTGACTGCAAAGCCCTGCAAAGAGTCGTGCGCTTATCCGAGCGTATCTCAGGGTCAGCTCTCCCGTCTCTGCAGGACGTCTACACCAAACGCTGTAAAGGTAGAGCTACTAAGATCATCAAGGACTCTAATCACCCTGCAAACCCTCATTTCACGCTGCTGCCATCTGGTAAGCGCTTCCGAAGCCTGATGGCCAAAACTGAGAGACTCAGGAGGAGCTTCTTCCCCCAGGCCATCAGACTCCTGAACTCAGTCACTTAACATCACGTGACCATCGATATACTGACATTGCACTTTCTGTTCTGTTCTCGTTGTTACGGTGTAACAACCTGTTATAAACCTGTTTGCACATTATACTCTTATACATTTGTTAACCACATATTTATAAGTCTACAGTTTACTCACTGCACAGTTTACTTCACTTATTTTATTCCACTTCTTTATTCTTATTTTTTACTTTTTTCTCCTACTTGACTTGATTATTTATAATTCTACAGATATATATATATATATATATATATATATATATATATATATATACTTTTTTTTATCCTATTTCTATTATAATTTCCTCCTTGTGTTTTTAACTGTGAATTTGCACTGTCCATGGAGCGGACCTGTTTACATTTCACTGCCGGTTGTATATTCTGTATATAACTGTGTCTGTGACAAATAAAACTCTTGAATCTTGAATCTTGAATCCTATCGGGCCTGGTTGGCTTGTGGGACTCCTGAGGCAGCTGACGGGTACAGGCAGACCAAGCGGACTGCAGCCCGGGTAGTAAATCCGAGGCCATGGTTCTCAGTCGGAAAAGGGTGGCTTGCCCACTTCAGGTTGGTGGAGAGTTTCTGCCTCAGGTGGAGGAGTTCAGGTATCTTGGGGTCTTGTTCACGAGTGAGGGAAGGATGGAACGGGAGATTGACAGACGGATCGGTGCAGCTTCTGCAGTAATGCGGTCGATGTACTGGTCTGTCATGGTGAAGACTGTCTTTACAAACTTATCAACTGCATTGATCTGCTATGACAGCAAAACTCTTTTGGACAATGGTTACCTCTACACTGGACTGTTTCAGGACACTTTCGCCGATCCTTTGTGGCCATCTGAGATCCTTCGGAACGCTAAGTTGAACAATGGACAGACGGGTCAACGGCGAAGAATCAAGAAACACCGTGGGAAACGTGCGGGGGATCCGCAACAGACTGGGGAAAAGGGCATTCAGCCCTCCTCTCGGAGAACTTCTCTGTTTTTCGGATGGACAGAACAGCCGAGGCCGGTAAATCCAAAGGCGGTGGAGTATGCTTCATGATCAACAAGAAATGGTGCGATCCCAGGAACATCACCATTCTCTCGCGGCCCTGCTCGCCTCATCTGGAACATTTAACAATCATTTGCCGCCCATTCTATCTGCCGAGGGAGTTTTCATTCCATGTTCCATGTTTACATTCCACCACAGGCAGACACAGGGCTGGCTTTACCTGGCCTTCATGATGTTGCCAGCGGCGTCATAAACAAACACCCCGACGCGGCATTCATCGTCGCGGGCGATTTTAACAAAGCAAACCTAAAGAAAGTCTTGCCAAACTTTCACCAGCACGTCTCCTGTCCTACACGAGGAGCAAACACACTGGATCATTGCTACACTCCGTTTAAGAACGCCTATAAAGCGCGGTCACTTCCAGCTTTTGGCAAATCAGATCATGCCGCCATTTTCCTCACACCTGAATACAAACAAAGGCTCATTCAGGAACCCCCGGTGAGGCGGGAAGTTAAGCGCTGGTCACCCCACTCAGAGACCGCACTACAGGCAGCTCTGGATGATGTTGACTGGGACATGTTCCGAGCGAGTTCAGCTGATGTAAGCGAGTTCACGGATGTGGCGCTTTGCTTCATCAACACGCTTACAGAGCAAGCCACACAAACAATAACAATAACGTCCTTCTCAAATCAGAAACGGTGGGTGGACAATTCAATCCACGCTGCAGTGAACACACGCACTGCCGCTTACAACGCCGGTCTCCTATCGGGGAACATGACTGAATACAGAACGTCCTGCTATGCTCTCCGACGCGCAGTTAAAGCCGCAAAGCTCTGTTAAAGCCGCAAAGCTCCGTTATAAGGATCAAGTGGAGTCTCATTTCCAACTCAATGACTCGCGGCGCATGTGGCAGGGTCTGAGGTCCATCTGCTCTTTTGGATCTAAATCCTCTGCAGAGGTGAGCGCTGAACCGTTGCTTGTGAATGAGTTAAACTCTTTCTACGCTCGCTTTGACTGTAACCGCGGCAACGCGACCCCGCCAAGTGGCGTGTCAGAGGGAATCACTCAGAGCAGCAACAACCACGTGATCTCTGTCTCGGAGGATGAAGTTCGGAGGGCACTCAAGCGTGTGGACATCAGGAAAGCTGCTGGGCCAGATGGTATTTCAGGCCGTGTTCTGCGGTCCTGTGCTGATCAGCTCGCCGGGTTGTTTACATCTATCTTTAATGAGTCCTCGCTACATCTGTGGTCCCCACCTCCTTCAAAAATCCACCATCATCCCTGTCCCTAAGAACAGTAAACCCTCTTGCCTAAATGACTATCGTCCAGTGGCTCTCACATCTATAGTCATGAAGGTCTTTGAGAGACTCATTAAAAACACCATTTGCGCCTTCATTCCTGACACTTTGGACCCTCTTCAGTTTGCCTATCGTCCCAATAGATCGACTGAAGATGCCATCTCTCATGTCCTCCACTCCTCCCTCACTCACATCGACAGCAAAAGTGGGAACTACGTAAGGCTGCTATTTATTGACTATAGCTCAGCCTTTAACACCATAGTTCCCATTAAGCTAACCGCCAAACTCCTGGATCTCGGCCTGAATTCTTCTCTCTGCCACTGGATTGAGGACTTCCTCACTGGCAGGCCTCAGGTGGTGAGAATAGGCCAGTTCACCTCCACCTCCATCACCCTGAGTGTGGGAGCTCCACAGGGCTGTGTCCTGAGTCCCCTGCTCTACTCTCTCTACACGCATGACTTTTGTCCACACACAGCTCCACCTCTATCATCAAATTTGCTGATGATACTGTTGTCCTGGGCCTCATTTCCAACAACAATGAGACGGCATATTTGGACGAGGTGGAGCATCTAACATCATGGTGCCAGGACAACTGTCTCTCTCTGAATGTTGGCAAGACCAAAGAAATTATTGTGGACTTCAGGAAGAGACAGCAACGGACATACTCCCCCCTCATGATCAGCGGGTCACCAGTAGAGATAGTGAGCAGCTTCAAGTACCTGGGTGTAAACATCTCCGAGGACCTGACCTGGACTGCTCACATTCAGACACAGGTGAAAAAAGCCAGGCAAAGACTGTACCACCTGCGCCAGCTGAGGAAATTCAGGGTTTCACCAGCTATCCTGAAAACTTTCTATTTAGGGGCGATAGAAAGTGTATTAACTGTGGTATGGGAACAGCACCAGTCATGACTGCAAAGCCCTGCAAAGAGTTGTGCGCTTATCCGAGCGTATCTCAGGGTCAGCTCTCCCGTCTCTGCAGGACGTCTACACCAAACGCTGCAAAGGTAGAGCTAAAATCATCAAGGACTCTAATCACCCTGCAAACCCTCATTTCAGGAGGAGCTTCTTCCCCCAGGCCATCAGACTCCTGAACTCAGTCACTTAACATCACGTGACTTCACTTCAGGATAAACATCGATACACTGACATTGCACTGCACTTTCTGTTCTGTTCTTGTGGTTACTGTGTAACAACCTGTTATAAACCTGTTTGCACATTATACTCTTTATACATTTGTTAACCACATATTTATAAGTCTACAGTTTACTCACTGCACAGTCTACTTCAATTATTTTATTCCACTTCTTTATTTTTATTTTTTTACTTTTTCTTCTTCTACTTGACTTGATTATTTATAATTCTACAGATATATATATATATATATATATATATATATATATATATATATATATATATATATATAGTATACAGTACTTTTTTATTCTATTTCTATTATAATTTCCTCCTTGTGTTTTTAACTGTGAATTTGCACTGTCCATGGAGCGGACCTGTTTACATTTCACTGCCGGTTGTATATTCTGTATATAACTGTGTATGTGACAAATAAAACTCTTGAATCTTGAATCTTGATGGAGCTGAGCTGTAAGGCAAAGCTCTCGATTTACCAGTCAATCTACGTTCCTACTCTCACCTATGGTCATGAGCTGTGGGTCATGACCGAAAGGACAAGATCCCGGATACAGGCGGCCGAAATGAGCTTTCTCCGCAGGGTTGCTGAGCGCTCCCTTAGAGAAAGGGTGTGAAGCTCAGTTACTCTGGAGGAGCTCAGAGTAGAGCCGTTGCTCCTCCACATCCAGAGGAGCCAATTGAGCCATCTATTTCGGATGCCTCCTTGACGCCTTCCCGGGGAGGTGTTCCGGGCATGTCCCACCGGGAGAAGGCCCCAGAGAAGACCTAGGACACGCTGGATGGATTATGTCTCCCGGCTGGCCTGGGAGGAAGAGCTGGAGGAAGTGGCTAGGGAGAGGGAAGTCTGGGCGTCTCTGCTTAGACTGTTACACCCACAACCCAGCCCCGGATAAGCAGAAGATAATGGATGGATAGATGGAAATAGCATCTACAGCTATTTGCACTTGGTGTAAATACCATCTATCGCTAAGAAAATATACTATTTTCACTTAGTGCAAATAGCCGTTGCCTTAAAAAATACCCAAAACAGCGGTGGAAATATAGACTAGAAATTATATTTGAACTCGCTCTGCCCTTACGTCCATGACTCCCTGCGGAGTTGCCAGTTTCTTTCCAGCTCTTAACGCTGAATGTGCTCTTATAGATCAACACGTTCACGTGAAATGCATGTCTATAACACCAATTGTATTTATTGTGCGATATATACGGCAAAATGACATTTTATGTGCATATGTAACTATGTAACTATGTAACTTTTGATACTTTGCGGTAAAAGTGGCTCTTCTTTTGATTTTGTCCTATCATGACTAAAAATTTGTGAAGACCACTGATCTAGCGTCAGTCGCTAGAGCATCTCTTGAGATCAGGGGAGTGAGTCATCTCACACAGATGGCCTCCGTTACACAAGACTGTTTAATCAAAGTTGATCATGCATGTTTGTTGTATACTCTGCTGTTGTGTCTGACGTGTGTTTGGTAGGTATAAAGGTTATTGTTTTTATTTCTCTTGATATTTAACTTATAGTATGAATAAGTGTGTAATGGTACAAACGACTTTCTCTACGTGCAGCTCTCCACCCCAGGGATGTGAACTGACCCCACAGTGCTTTTGTGGACCTCTAAGAAATTATTATTATTATTATTTTTACTTTCTAAGAAACTGTTAGGAAGTATTTTTCATGGTAGTGAGGTACATCCGTTTTTGTGTTGTTTCGCATCTGCATCTGTTCCATGTTTGATCCAAAGAGGGGAAGAACTATATACCCTAGTCAAAAAGTATGCTAAGTATACTTGCAGCCAGACTAATTATCAGTATACTTCAAGTGTGTTAATGATTACTTCTTGAAGTGTGCTATTTTGGAACAACAAATTTTGTACTAAGTAAATTTATGTTGTAATTAAGTTGTGATAAAGTATAACTTTAAGTGTATTTAGTGTACTTTTATGTGCTAAATTGAAACAACTTCAAGTATACTTAGTATACTTTAAGGACTAATTACATGCTTGATTAGCAATATTAAAGTGTACTTTACCTGTGATATAAATGTACTTTATTTGTGTTTTAAGTACTTTACAAATTAATTTAGAGTGTATTCAGAACACACAAGCAATATACTATGAATATATTATTTTACAGGTAAAAATATACTGTATACTCAGTACCTTTGGCTTATTCCAAATACTAAAAATTACACACTTTGTAGTCAATAACAAATCAAATCACCTTTATTTATATAGCGCTTTTTACAAGACCAATTGTTTCAAAGCAGCTTCACGGTGTTAACAGGAAAATAATGCAACAGAATTTGTACAGCCGTTCTGGTGAAACGGTGATGTTATCCAGCTAATTTCAGTATCATATAGTGTCAATGCGGGCAGATCGGTAATATAGATGAGATTTAGGAGTCCCCAACTGAGCAAGCCAAAAGCCAGAGGCAACGGTGGCAAGGAACCAAAACTCCTTCAGGGTCAGAACAGAGAAAAAAACCTTGGGAGAAACCAGGCTCAGTCAGGGTGCCAGTTCTCCTCTGGCCGACGAACAAACAGTGTATGATTATAATTCTGGCAACATAGCAGGTCAGAGGTCAGATTAGGTAAATAGATATTCGTAAGATTGTTTAAAAGATTGGAGTCGTCACGCCGAAGACGGGTTTAATGAGGATGTTGTGTCGATGCGGCGTTTACAGGGGGAGTTTATTTGACACGCTCTCTGCAGACATTTCAGGGATGAGTTGGTCATGTCCAGGCGCTGGTCCACCATCTGATCTGGATACGGCCCGGATCCGGCTGACTGCAGTAAACCTCGGGATAAACAGAGAGACTAACATTAGCGTAGATGCCATTCTTCTTATGATGTAACAAGTACATCAGGTGTTATGGGAAGTGTTCCCGGTTCCGGCTGACCTAGTTAATGCAGCCTAACAATCATTTACTGATTTGAATAATAGAGATTGATAATGTTTTATGTGTAAGCCATAGTAAAGAGATGCGTTTTTAGTCTAGATTTAAACTGACAGAGTGTGTCTGCTTCCCGAACAATGCTAGGAAGACTGTTCCAGAGTTTAGGCGCTAAATAGGAAAAGGATCGACCGCCTGCAGTTGATTTTGATATTCTAGGTATTATCAACTGGCCAGAGTTTTGAGACCGCAATAGACGCGATGGAGTTCGCTCAAGTACTGGGGAGCTAAACCATTTAGTGCTTTGTAAGTAATAAGCAAGATTTTAAAATGTATACGATGTTTAATAGGGAGCCAGTGCAGTGTTGACAGAACCGGGCTAATATGGTCATACTTCCTTGTTCTAGTAAGAGCTCGAGCTGCTGTGTTTTGGACCAGCTGGAGTTTGTTTATTAAGCGAGCAGTGCAACCACCCAGTAGAGCATTACAATAATCTAGCCTTGAGGTCATGAACGCATGAATTAACTGTTCAGCATTTTGCATTGAAAGCATGCACCGTAATTTAGATATATTTTTAAGATGGTAGAATGCAGTTTTACAGATGCTAGAAACGTGGCTTTCAAATGAAAGACTGGTATCAAAGTATACTCTGAATTACATTATGTCACACAATACAGTATTTTAAATGTGCTACCATTTAACTTGTTGGCATCCGTCTGTCTCTGGAGACAATGGAACGCTGTGCCATGGTTCAGTCTGTTATTGAGTTGAGTTGCAGCGCCTGCTGTGGCTGAACAGTCCAATCCTGGATTGGTAGGCTCTGTTGCAATTGTTACAGGTGAAAACTGCGCCTGGTTCTGAGGGCACTGATGCTGCTGCCCTCTGCCGTCTGCGCTCCCTCCTCTCTTCCCACTGCTGGTCTCTTCTCTCCTCACTCCTCTCTGTGCATGCTTTCACAGCACTTCTCCAACTGCTGCGGTCTTCAGCCATTGATTCCCAGCCTGCTGGGTCAATGTCGCCTGCCTTCATGTCTCGCTTACAGACATTCTTGAAGCGTAAAACAGGTCTTCCTGCAGGTCTGGAGCCAGTGGCAAGCTTACCGTACAGCATGTCCTTGGGGATCCTCCCGTCTTCCATCCGCCTGACACGGCCGAGCCACCGAAGGCGACGCTGGGTGAGCAGTGCGTACATGCTTGGGGTTCCCGCCTTCTCGAGAACCACCTTGTTTGGAACGTGGTCTTGCCAGGTGATCCCCAGAATTCTTCTGAGGTTGCGCAGGTGGAAGGTGTTGAGCCTGCGTTCTTGGACTCCTGAAAATACTGAAATGGAATTGATTAACTGGTCAATCAGCGCGATCGATAGGATTTTCTCACAAAGGAAGGGTGCCCCGGGAGAACCCACCTGCTCGGACGGGACCTTTGCTGCAGGGTACGTGATGGACGCATGGAACAACTGGCAAGTCCTGTGCCTGGAGCCTCTGTCCGTGGAGGATGCGGACGATTTATACATGATTGGATTATTGATGGCGGGGTTCCTATTCTTTGGCTTTGGGATTGCCCTGACCTATCGGAAGATTGGTAAGACAGCTGCAAGCAAATTCACCCAGCCACTGTCTGTGGAAATTAAGGAATGCTTCGGGGTTGTGTGTGACCGTTTGAAGGAATTAGATCAGAAAGTGATATGAATTGAGGAACTGAACCGTAACAACGCAGTCCGGACTGCGGATACGCAGGGAAGAGTGGGCTCCATCGGGGGTCAGATCGGTGAACTTTTACGGACTGTAACGGGTCTGGCCATGAGGCTGGACGTAATGTCTAGGGAAACTGCACGGACCGGACGCGAGTGCTGAGGACCAGAACTGATTGATTGATTATGATCCGGACAAATTACTGAAGATCATCAAATGGATTAAAAAATTGTATTTGCCTGACCTAATCAACTACCCCACCGAACCTCACTTGTCCCTATCTCTCGGTTGGGAGGTCAGCCTGACAGCTTGGTCTGCTATCTTCCCCTGTGCACTGCCTTATCTCCCTTCAAGGACAAACCATAGAACTGAACTCAAAAACATCTGAAGTTATGGCTAACATTCTCACACAACACAATCTCAGACTCACTCGCACCATACACACCCGATCCCGATCCCAGCCCCCCTCCACCCGTCTGCCTGTCCTTATCTATCTCCTCTCCCACTCCATACAAAAAATCCCATCACGTGACCACGTGTACTGTGTTATGTTTGTTTTGTTGTGTTTGCTATGTAATGCTTGCTAAACTGCATTCTTGTATTTCTGGAGAGCGTGTGTTGCGGTGCCTGAAATGGCTGCGGCCCAGAGGCTTGCTCCAAACTTCATTTCGTTATACTGTACTTGTACATGTGTAATGACAAATAAACTTGAAACTTGAACTTGGTGGGAGTACAGAGTCCATGTTTCGCTGCCGTAAAGTAGCATTCTGAGCACACAGGTCTGGTACACCTGCATCTTGGTGTTGGTAGTCAGTGTGTGATTGTCCCAGACCCTCTTGGCTAAGTGAGCCATAGCTGTTGCTGCCTTGCCTATTCTCTTGTTGAGTTTGGCATCCAGGGAGAGGTTGCTGGTCATGGTGGAGCCGAGGTATGTAAAGTCTTCCACGACTTCGAGGGTGAAGTCACCAATGGATATGCTTGGGGTGTTGCTCACATCTTGGCCCATGATGTTAGTCTTCTTCAAACTGATGGTCAACCCGAATTCTCTGCATGCATGTGCAAAGTGGTTTATGGTGTGGAGATACACTCCATCCTCTGACTGGCTGAAGGCGTAGGACAGCAGCAGGGAGAAGACGACGCCGAAGAGTGTCGGAGCGAGAACGCACCCATTTCACACGCTCTGGATTGGGAATGGGTCCGAGGAAGAGCCATCTTACTGTGCGGTGCCCTGCACATTTTAATGAATTACTTACTGACTTATTTTCCCAAAGACTCAACCACTCCACTCTTCTTGCGTTGTATTTTAAGTGTGCTGTTGGTTTAATATAGATTTGTGTGTACGGCTGTAACATGATTCCTCTCTGCCAGTGTAAACTCATTAAACATATTTACACTTAAATCACAACTACAGTAGGGCTCGTACACTGCATATATTTAAAAATGGGCTTTTAATGCATTATACATTTTAACACTTTCTGAAAGTAATATACAATAAAGTAATGAAGTGAATTCCAAGCATTAATACTACAACTTCAGGATATCAAATATGTATTTTTAAAATATACTTTCAGTGCATTGTTACAATGACAATTTTGAGCATAGTTTAAAATATACTAAAATATATATTTTAAAGTAATGTACAAATAGGTACACTTTAAAAAAGTACACAAAACTTTCATTTTAATATTTTAAAGTGTTAAAGTTGTATTGTGAAAATGTGATGCTAATATACTTTTATATGTTTGAAGATGGTACAGTGTTTTGTTGCATACAACACTTTCTTTCCCCAGGGTAAGCTGCAGCCTTTCACAGTGTTGTGCCATCAGCTGTGCTCCGGTCCCAGAATCCCCTCGACACAGCCTGCACATGTACTAATGCTGCCATCTAGTGGACATGCACACAAAATAGTGTTACAATGCTTTATTCACAGCTCAATTCATAAGTGTAAGATTGTTGAGGCAACATTAGAAATACTCTTTTTAACTTTGTAAATTGAAAGTCTTCCACTTTTTACTGAGGATTGTGGAGAAATGCTCTGCTCTGGATCACACAAAGATGGGAACGGTTGTGGGGATTTTGTGCTAAAGCTAAGACTTGGCTACATGTAGCTCCTCCTGCTCCAAGTGGGACTCGAACCCAGGTCCGCCAGCATGAGAGTCGGACGCTCTAACAAGGAGGCCAAAGTATCCTTCGGCCGTCCGTGTACGTGCACTGTAATTTCCGTTATCAGGAGGGTTCGTGGGCGTCCGCACACTCCATCCATGCACAACAGCGCATGCGCCAGATAGTCCGAAGAGTCACAACAATTGTACTGCATGTGTTGAA
>CM031963.1:34652059-34654559 GCA_018749465.1 Paracanthobrama guichenoti
ACAGTGTGTTTCATAACCTGAGGTAATCAACACATCTAAGTGTGTCAGCCGTTAAACACCGGCGTCTGAATGGTTGTTACCCTGTAATGTTTGAGCAACACACACACACACACACACACACACACACACACACACACATACTGATTCCAGAGGTCCGTGCCTTTGTTTATAGCCTCACTGATAAAGGAGAATTGCTCGAATTACATAAGAAATGCATTGCCTTTGTTTGTGACCCATAACCTGTAAGCATATTTGTACTGCAAATTGACGTCCTTTTTGGTAACTTTGAAAGCTGTTGAAACCCTAAACGCATCCAGACATTTGAACATGTGACCTCTAGTGATCTGCGGGTTAGAGTCTGTCAGACGTGACTTCTGTCAGGAAACACACAGAACGTGTGTGTGTGTGTGTGCTCAAGCTTCTATAAAAGGTTCTGTCTGAACTCACTCACACAGCTGAAGCGATCAGCTCCTGTCATGAAGCCCGTTTGGAGGCTGTCTGTAGCACCGTTCATCTGTCACAGTCTGATCTAGCAGCTTTTGGGGTGAAATGCATGAGCTGAGTTCATATTGCACAATCACTCTAACATGATGAGTGCTGAATCTCTCGCCACTACCTCATGCACAGTTTCACATGCGGTGCACTCGTGTGACTTCTGACAGAGTGCATGTGATGTGGAATCCACAGACCCACAGCTTCTTCCTCTCGGAAACTACAGTCCTTTCCCAACCCTGTGTGTGTGAGCTTCATTCAGTAGCAGAGCAAGCAAACGCTTCAGAGAGAAGAATGGCTGTCAGACATTACTGAGTTATGTTAGGCAGCTGTCACACAGCCTATCAGACAGCAGTGAGTTATCTTAAACATGTCGTCCAGGGAAGCTGGGTGAATTCCACTGTCATGGAGGGATTTCTTGTAAATGCCAGCATTTCCCCTCAACGGCGACTCCGCCTGGTCACACTGCAGTATGACTGCTGGAGATAAAGTCACGTGATTTACAAGAAATCCAAGCAGCCTGAGCCGGTCCTGCTGAAGCCTGAGCACCCGTCATGCCCTCGCCCAGCACTGACTAAACAACATTTCATTCCTGCAGCATTTCAATTCTTTGCATGCATATTTTTTTAAGTAAATGTCACATATGGAATCGAGTAAACTAATTAATTAAGTAAAATTAATTATCTTTTTAACCTGGCCAGTAAAAGGTTGAGTTATTTCTACTTAGTTGAAGTTTTCTACCACTCAAACATTATAACACTGAATTAAGCCATGCTTTCACAGTGTGTGCTTAACTTAGAAACATCTGCACACATAACACAACAGATACTGTACACACCATATCTAACAGAGGCTCAACACGTGTAAACACGGTAATGGGCTGTTGGGTTAAAACAACCCAATCACTGGGTTAGTCCATTTTCAACCCAACCCAGCATTTTTTAGAGTGTACTAATATAGAATTTACTTCTTTTTATTTTTTATTTTTTATTAATTCATAGTTTTTTCATGTAGAAATTACATTTGTTTACTTCACCACAGAATCAATGAGACGCGGTTGACCCTCTGTGAATCTAAACCTAATGTAAACCTGTTTTGAATGATAATATTTATATTTATAGATGGTTTTTATATGACATGGCATCACACATAATTAGTATTGTCATAATTTAAAGTGCAGTAAATGGTTAAACGTTTCTTTGTCTTGGTGTTGATATAAAAACTATCGTCCTATGGTGTGACTGTTCAATGAATGACAACTTTTATACACTCACCTGTCAGGATTATTAGGAACACCATACTAATACTGTGTTTGACCCCCTTTCGCCTTCAGAACTGCCTTAATTCTACGTGGCATTGATTCAACAAGGTGCTGAAAGCATTCTTTAGAAATGTTGGCCCATATTGATAGGATAGCATCTTGCAGTTGATGGAGATTTGTGGGATGCTCATCCAGGGCATGAAGCTCCCGTTCCACCACATCCCAAAGATGCTCTATTGGGTTGAGATCTGGTGACTGTGGGGGCCATTTTAGTACAGTGAACTCATTGTCATGTTCAAGAAACCAATCTGAAATGATTCAAGCTTTGTGACATGGTGCATTATCCTGCTGGAAGTAGCCATCAGAGAATGGGTACATGGTGGTCATAAAGGGATGGACATGGTCAGAAACAATGCTCAGGTAGGCCGTGGCATTTAAACGATGCCCAATTGGCACTAAGGGGCCTAAAGTGTGCCAAGAAAACATCCCCCACACCATTACACCACCACCACCAGCCTGCACAGTGGTAACAAGGCATGATGGATCCATGTTCTCATTCTGTTTACGCCAAATTCTGACTCTACCATCTGAATGTCTCAACAGAAATCCAGACTCAGGCAACATTTTTCCAGTCTTCAACTGTCCAATTTTGGTGAGCTTGTGCAAATTGTAGCCTCTTTTTCCTATTTGTAGTGGAGATGAGTGGTACCCGGTGGGGTCTTCTGCTGTTGTAGCCCATCCGCCTCA
>CM031963.1:34659559-34682059 GCA_018749465.1 Paracanthobrama guichenoti
ACAGCTTTCTATCAGAACCAGCATTAACTTCTTGAGCAGTTTGAGCTCCAGTAGCTCGTCTGTTTGATCGGACCACACGGGCCAGCCTTCGCTCCCCACGTGCATCAATGAGCCTTGGCCGCCCATGACCCTGTGGCCGGTTCTCCACTGTTCCTTCCTTGGAGCACTTTTGATAGATCCTGACCACTGCAGACCGGGAACACCCCACAAGAGCTGCAGTTTTGGAGATGCTCTGACCATCACAATCTGGCCCTTGTCAAACTCGCTCAAATCCTTACGCTTGCCCATTTTTCCTGCTTCTAACACATCAACTCTGGGGACAAAATGTTCACTTGCTGCCTAATATATCCCACCCACTAACAGGAGCCGTGAGGAAGAGATCATCATTGCTATTCACTTCACCTGTCAGTGGTCATAATGTTATGCCTGATCGGTGTATGTCTTGTCCCCTTATGGGTGTGTGCTGGAATCAGTGGCTCTTTCCATGTTTTATTAAATGACATGAGTTTGCCGTGATTTGCGATAAGATCCGTGATCCTAGCAGCTAATCCCTCTGTAATGCAGGACTGCCTCGACACATTTGTTCAGAAGGGCCTTCCTTGCCAACATTCCTCAAGAGAGGAGGCAAGAAGCCAAGTAAACACACGGAGGCTTGAACTGTGGCTTTACAAACATCTGAGATCTCATTACATTCCCACTAAATACTAAATCCTTAAAAGATGCATCGGCTAATCTGATTCCTAGAACGTTTTTGGTTAGCCAGGAAAGTTTTCTGCGTTTGTAGAACATTATTCTAATGTTATTCTAAGGTTTCCTTAACCTCTTTACTCACTGTATGTCAGTAATCATCGGCACGTGACTGTATTAGTCAGTATTATACTCACCATATTTATTGTTTAATTCATACAAATAATTCCAGCACATCAACCTTCATATGGAAGATTAAATCTGTCCATGCATTTGTAAGATCTGGGCTACTGGATTTCACAAGATAACCAAACGACTTTATAAAATATGAGATCTATTCAACTAACCCAAGAATGTGTGATTTCTGTGCTTATCACACTGCGCTGTTGTAAACGCTGTTAAAGTCATTTCACAGCCATTACACAAAAACATCTGCAACGGAAGGCTCGTTTACATGGTTATACAAATAATAACCTAAAAATAACCACTCGGGAATGTTACTTTTGAGGTTATTTAAAATAAACTCCCTGCAACATTCTGGAAATGTTATTCATGGTTGCAAAAAATAAAACATTCCTAGAACGTTATAATAAGAATAATAAGAACCGAACGGGAACCAAATACTAACGCTAGGGCAATGTTCTGTGTTTGCTGTGCATGTATCGATGCGGACGGCTGTGCATTAAATTACAGCTGTCACAGGAGGTGTGTGTGTGTGTGTGTGTGTGTGAGAGTGTGAGTGAGTGTGTGTGTGTGTGTGTGTGTGTGTGTGTGTGTGTGTGTGTGTGTGTGTGTGAGTGTGTGTGTGTGTGTGTGTGTGTGTGTGTGTGTGTGTGTGTGTGTGTGTGTGTGTGTGTGTGTGTGTGTGTGTGTGTGTGTGTGTGTGTGTGTGTGTGTGTGTGTGTGTGTGTGTGTGTGTGTGTGTGTGTGTGTGTGTGTGTGTGTGTGTGTGTGTGTGTGTGAGGTGTGTGTGTGTGTGTGTGTGTGTGTGTGTGTGTGAGTGTGTGTGTGTGTGTGTGTGTGTGTGTGTGTGTGTGTGTGTGTGTGTGTGTGTGTGTGTGTGTGTGTGTGTGTGTGTGTGTGTGTGTGTGTGTGTGTGTGTGTGTGTGTGTGTGTGTGTGTGAGAGAGTGTGTGTGTGTGTGAGAGTGTGTGTGTGTGTATGTGGGGTCAGTAAGATTTTGTAATGTTTGTTCTGTTCACCAAGGCTCTTTTCTGTACTGTATAATACAGTAAAAGCAGTAATATCGTGAAATATTACCAGTGTTTTACAGCTGTTGTAGATTGTGTTGGGGCTGGACCGTGTCGCTCTGATCACGTATGCAGGGCTTCAGTGTTTACAGCAGCGGGCAGAACAATCGCTCATATATCATCATCACGTATGTGGGTCATGTGTGATTGTCCTGGTGTTTGCAGTCGTGTCAGTGCAGTGCAGGTCTCCTGACCTGATTCAGCGATTCACACGCGATTCAAAGTCCTGGACTGTGACCAGGTTTACAGCCATTCCTTCAGCTGACTCAGATCAACACACACCTGTAGCGTGTGAGCTGAACTTCCCTGTTCCACAGAAGGTCTGTGAGGTTCTGCACTTCCTTGTAAATGGTCTGTTGTGGAGTATAATATAAACTCATTGTTTTCACTCTCATCACACCATGATCCGTAGGGGTCTCCATCCACCCATTCATGTTTAATACGCTCTTTCTTTTGGCTTGTCTTTGGACTGTGGGAGAAACCAGAGAAGCTGAGGAAACTCCTGACACACACATACCCTAATATAGCTATAATAAAAGATTGCAGCCGTTTGACAGTGGATGTGCATCTGTTTACTGTTTATTTTGTGAAAAGAGAGAACCTCAGCGCTGAGCCCTCACTAAACAGCAGAAAACACATTCCTGAGCCGGATCGCCACTCCTTCAAACACACATTAATGACAGGAAAACAAGCGCGCATGTTCCAGATTAACCCCGTTCCTGCCCTGCCGCGGGCTGATGCTTAAACACCTCCAACGCCAGAGTGGAAAATCTTTGATATGCAATGTGGCTTTTTGATAGATTTTGAATGTTTCATCAGGATTTCCCAGGTAAACACACATTAAATATACAGTATATTGCCAAAAGTATTGGGCCGCCCCTCCAAATCAGTTCAGGTGTTCAATCCCTTCATGGCCACAGGTGTATAAATCAAGCACTAGGCATGCAGACGCTTCTACACACATTTGTGAAAGAATGGGTCGCTCTCAGGAGCTCAGTGAACTCAAGCGTGGTACCGTGATAGGTTGCCACTTGTGCAATAAGTCCATTCCTGACACTTCCTCACTACTAAGTGGAAGGCCACATAAAGTCACAGAGCGGGGTCAGCGCATGCTGAGGGTCACAGTGCGCAGAAGTCACCAACTTTCTGCAGAGTCAATAGCTCCAGACCTCCAAACTTCTGTGGCCTTCAGATGAGCTCAAGAACAGTGCGTAGAGAGCTTCATGGAATGGGTTTCCATGGCCGAGCAGCTCATCCAAGCCTTACATCACCAAGTGCAATGCAAAGCGTGGGATGCAGTGGAGTAAAGCACGCCGCCACTGGACTCTAGAGCAGTGGAGACGTGTTCTCTGAGTGACCAATCACGCTTCTCTGTCTGACAATCCCATAGACGAGTCTGGGTTTGGCGGTTGCCAGGAGAACGGGACTT
This sequence comes from Paracanthobrama guichenoti, assembly GCA_018749465.1. Taxonomy (NCBI): domain Eukaryota; kingdom Metazoa; phylum Chordata; class Actinopteri; order Cypriniformes; family Gobionidae; genus Paracanthobrama; species Paracanthobrama guichenoti. Next base: position 34,662,925 of record CM031963.1, read on the forward strand.
GCCTGACTGCATTGTGCCAAGTGTAAAGTTTGGTGGAGGGGGGATTATGGGCTGGGGTTGTTTTTCAGGGGTTGGGCTTGGCCCCTTAGTTCCAGTGAAAGGAACTCTTAATGCTTCAGCAGACCAAGACATTTTGGACAATTTCATGCTCCCAACATTCCAGTCTGTGAATGTCTTGACTATGATACACACACAAATGAGTTCAATCAAATTCACTTTTATGAGGATTTATTATAACTTTCTTGTGTTTCCAATTAGCATTTGTTGAATTAGCTAGATGCTATAAATATTCACATTGAGTTTGCATGATAATATTAAGTTAAATGTATGCATTAACATACTCAAAATGTTTAAGTTAAGAGCAGTTAAAATTAATGAGTACAAAATTAAAATCTGCCATGAATTTCTTAGCTAAAAAAATGACATTACAATTCATATTTACCATATACTGTCTTTAAGTTGCTTCTACATCTGTGAAATCACATTATAAAATATATTGAAAACTCAGATGTTTTCAATCGTGATTAATTGCAGAAAGCATGTGATTTAATTAGTAAATGTGTTGACTGACGGCAGTAATAATGAGATGAGTTTATGTTGAGATTCCTCAGATGCCACACTTCTGAGGTTTTCTGAGCCGTAATGACAGTTCCTCTCTGGGATCACACAAGTTCTGCAGTCAGGAGCGATCAGTCATAACCGCTGTTGATCCGTCGCCAAGAGAAACAGTATATTCTATAGAGAAACTTCACGGGTAAAACACTGGAACCTGAAAGACCGCTTTAACTTCCGTGTGTATTATCAAAGCATGAAGCTCTGCAGGAAGAAGCAGGTTATTATTACACTCTCCACTGTGACACACACAAGCCCGTCTTCATGTATGCATGCTTTGCTTTGAGGAACTCACACAACTTCTACACAGATCGACACTAGAATCTACATGATAGAAAATGTTAGACATCCTTAACATACTAAATAAGCTTTATATTCAGTTGAAGTTTATTTGTGAAGCAACACGTGAGTGTTACAGGAGCTCAGCAAGTGTGTGTGTGTGTGTGTAATAATACAGACATGATGAGTGTGTCCTGCAGCGATTGCTCGTGATGATTGGGGTATTACTGTAATATTACAGTAAGCAGCAGTGTGGTCAGCCCTGATGGACACACACCCTCAGATCGCTTACACACACACACCGGCAGGAGAGGACAGAGGGGTAGTGTAGGCCATCTTCATCTTCATCAGCTTGTTTCACTGCTTCCCAGTATATCCAGACTATGGTTATTTTTGTCTATGAATAGTAGCAATAATAATAATAATAAATGAAATCAGATGAATAACCGGATCTGCATGTTTTAACATTATATTGTCCCTGGGTGTTTGTTTAGAATTAGCACACACCGTTTCAGAGTTTATAGTGTGAATGCAGTCGTGACATCATTTCCTCACAATGTCGTTTTCTGGAGAATCATGGAGAATGAGTGCACTTGTTTAGCAAAGACACACGGCACTGTCAGAGATGGAGGAAAAACGGATTCTCCAATATGATTGTGTATATGTGTGACCCCAGACCATACAACCAGTCATAAGTCACACAGGAGTCTTTTTCGCTGCTTATTGTGGTTAAACATTCAAATACACACAACATAACGTCACACTGCCGGTCTCAGCGAGTACTCACGTAAACACAGTCAGTTCTGTTCGAGAAAGGGAACGTGTGTGTATGAGTGTAATGATCCGTGCGTCAGCTCTTAAAGAGACAGCAGCCTATAAACCTGCTGACAGATGATGAGAGCACGTGCCCCTGCAGCCCAACCGCAGCGCTGCGTCTCACGGGTTTATCTGTGGCCATAGCCAACAATACACTGTGTGGGTCAAAATTATCCATTTTTCTTTTATGCCACAAATCATTAGGATATTAAGATCATGTTCCATGAAGATATTGTGTAACTGTCCTACTGTAAATATATCAGAAATGTATTATTAGATCGTTCCTGTCACATGGTTGAGTTTTCCAGTGTGTCCTGATCCGCACACTATTCGCCCTAAATAGTATTTGAAAACAGAATTGGTGCGTCTCAAATCGTAGTGTGTTGAAATGAGTGTTCCACAGAGACCCGGATGGGACTCTTTCCGGTCAGATCCGAAGTGCAGATCCGTTCTAACGGCTGATATGTTCGGCTCAATGTTCATTATATGTATATTTTGTCTGCAATCATAGACTATGGGAGTAATGAAAAGCACATTTATCTTCCCGTTGTACTGTATTATTGCTCTGCCTGCACTGATATCATTGTATGGGAACTGGACTGAGCTGGACGATGACACTGAACTCATGATCTTTCCAACAGGACTGATCAACTCTGAACTGACTCCAGCTGATCAATGCCACAGTTTCCTGTAGAGCTGCACTGTGTTCATCACTCAATCATTCATTTCCTGTTATCACTGAAGCTGCTAAAACAATCTGTACAGTATACAGTGCTAGAGAAATACAGCTGACTACAGTTAGTCAAAGCCAAAACACATGACCCACAAACCTTAAAACACACACACACACACACGGTTTTTGATAAAACTGCACACTGTTATTGCAGATGAAATATAACAGATAACATTGCATAAATATTTTTCATCAGGTTAAACTTTATCACTCAAACCTCTATCTAAACCTCTCACTGCCGGTCGCACATATCCGCCATGTTTGTAGTTTTTAGTTCTGAACTCAATCCTCCTCCAAAGTGCAATGGGTTATGGGTAATATTAGCCTTTAGCCAGACCCAACCACCGGCCTTACGTTGTGGTGACAGTTATCTTGATTAGCTGATTTGGGGGTTGCGTAGCAACATAAAACAAAAAATGCAGCGCACTGCTATTTTCTAAATTAAAAACCGACAACCAAAGAAGGGAGTACGGTGCGCCTCACGTTTCCAAACCGGAAAAGCGTGTTCTGTCCGATCCGGGCCTAAGGCTGGCATACTGCCATTCTCCTTCCGTTGCCTGCTGCTGCTCTGGAGGCTTGTTTCCACACTGAACATAAAAAGGTCATTTTCAAAGAAAATTATGACATAAAAAGTCGCAATTATTTTTTACATTTCCTCTATGTGCTTCTGATCCATAAATGCTGGTCTGGGATCAGTTTTCTCTGTGGGGATAAGTGGGTTCTAGCATAACCTCCCGTTATAATAATCAGTTATGTAGCTAAATAAGAGATTCACTGTGCATCAGCGTCAGATCGCAATGATGAATAATACAGTGAGAGCTCTTTGTGCCATGGCAAATCCCGCATATATGCTTGCTTTTCTGATCAAATTAACAGTGGTAGACGTTTTCAGAACAAATAATATCGTTTATTCCGGTGTAGGTTGTGCGGTGACATGCAACCTGAAACCATTTCAAATCTAAAAAAAAACATCTAAAGATGAAGCGCATCCTCATGGTGTTAGTTCACGCTCCGTCTATGATTAGAAAATTCAGTTGAAGTTGAAGTTTATTCGTCATTACACATGTACAAGTACAGTATAACGAAATGAAGTTTGGAGCAAGCCTCCGGGCCGCAGCCGATTATTCAGGCGCCGCCCTACGCTCTCCAGAAATACAAGAATGCAATTTAGCAAGCATTACATAGCAAACACAACAAAACATAAACATAAACATAAACATGACACAGTACACGTGGTCACGTGATGGGATTTTTTGTATGGAGTGGGAGAGGAGATAGATAAACAGGCAGACGGTTGGAGGGGGTGGGATCGGGTAGGTTGTGTATGGTGCGAGTGAGTCTGAGATTGTGTTGTGTGAGAATGTTAGCCATAACTTCAGATGTTTTCGAGTTCAGTTCTATGGTTTGTCCTTGAAGGGAGATAAGGCAGTGCACAGGGAAGATAGATAGCAGACAGCTGCCCGGCTGACCTCCCAACCGAGAGAGATAGGGACCAAGTGAGGTTCGTTGGGCTAGTTGATTAGGTCAGGCAAATACAATTTATTATTTTTAATCCATTTGATGATCTTCGGTAATTTGTCCGGATCATAATCAATCAATCAGATCTGGTCCTCAGCATTCGCGTCCGGTCTGTGCAGTTTCCTAGACATTACGTCCAGCCTCATGGCCAGACCGGTTACAGTCCGTAAAAGTTCACCGATCTGACCCCGATAGAGCCCACTCTTCCTGCGTATCCGCAGAGTCCGGACTGCGTTATTTACGGTTCAGTTCCTCAATTCCTATCACTTTCTGATCTAATTCCTTCAAACGGTCACACAGAACCCCAAGCATTGTTTAATTTCCACAGACAGCGGCTGGGTGAATTTGCTTGCAGCTGTCTTACCAATCTTCCGATAGGTCAGGGCAATCCCAAAGCCAAAGAATAGGAACCCCGCCATCAATAATCCAATCATGTATAAATCTTCCGCATCCTCCACGGACAGAGCCTCCAGGCACAGGACTTGCCAGTTGTTCCATGCGCCCTCACGCACTCCCTGCGGCAAAGGTCCCGTCCGGGCAGGTGGGTTCTCCGGGCACCCCTTCCTTAGTGAGAAAATCTTGTCGATTGCGCTGATTGACCAGTTAATCAATTCCATTTCAGTATTTTCAAGAGTCCAGCAGAGCAGCAGTCAGAGAAGAGAAGAGACGAAACACTAGACAAAACAAAACAGCGCGAGAGCCAGCAGGGAACAGAGAGAGAAAAAAAACACGTCTGCACGGATACAAGGACAGAATGGAAGCATTCATATTTTGTGTTTTGGTGGAGATTTAGAAGAACTTGGTCTATTGCAATTATCTTAGGCTAAATACTAAATATGTTAATAGCCGTGTTTCCACTGTCGGTCAGTGCGAGCCAGGGCTTTCATCGGGCCGGGCTGGGCTTATAGCCTCGGACCTGTAGCACCGAGCCCAAAACAGCGCTTCACTAAACACACCCGTAACACATCTCCGGAACAACATCACACACACACACATCTCAACGACAGATGGAAGATTATCAGAAAACTGATCAGAGAGAAATCACAGAACTAGCGAGATCACAAAACCAGTGATAAAAGCTGCCGTTTGTTGGCATTTTTGTTGTTTACTTAAAGATTTAAAACCCAAGCATCGATGGGTTTACAATAATAAGAGATACATTGATCATAATAAATTAAGTTGTCGAGATTACACAGAAATAAAGTGGTATTTACCGTCATTTCACAAAAGAAAGAGGTCGCATCCGTTTCTGTTTATTTGTAGTCACAGGATAGTTTATCACTTCAGAAAGAACTATCACTTCTACATATTTTCCAACACAAATCTACCCTGAGCAGCTTTATCCCAGTTACAGTTATATCTTCAGTCAGAGAAACAGAGGACAATCCCGAAAAGCGCTTTATTTTATGATATATGTGGAGCTAAATATGGATATCAAAGAGACAAGACGCACTGACAGGTAAAATAAATACATGATTGTGATCGCCTATGATATGTCTGATTTCTTCAAGCAATCGCATTTACCATGTTTACTATGGTAATGGTTAGCGCATATAGTCTTTAGCATGGCATATAAATATTTCTGCCGTGTACAGTGATCAGAATCCTACATCGGATCAAAAAACACTCGCTACTGTCTGAAAGTGAGTTTTGAGCTAAAATGGTTTTTAAATGACTTTAATGCTGATGATCTGGTGTATGAAATCATCCGCGGCGCCAGCGCTGCCGTCTCCAGACTCAAGTAAACTCCGCCTCTGTTCGTAACCACTCCTCAAGCCCAAGCTGGCCCACTTTGGACCAAGGGATTCGGCGGGCCAAAAAACCTTGGCCGTTTGCCACAGGGATACTGGAACACTGGGATACTGGGACACTGACACAGTGGGATACTGGGACACTGACTCAGTGGGATACTGGGACACTGAGATAGTGGGATACTGGGACACTGAGGTAGTGGGATACTGGGACACTGACACAGTGGGATACTGGGACACTGAGACAGTGGGATACTGGGACACTGAGATAGTGGGATACTGGGACACTGAGATAGTGGGATACTGGGACACTGACACAGTGGGAAACAGGAATACTGGGACACTGAGACAGTGGGATACTGGGACACTGAGACAGTGGGATACTGGGACACTGACACAGTGGGATACTGGGACACTGAGACAGTGGGATACTGGGACACTGAGGTAGTGGGATACTGGGACACTGAGACAGTGGGATACTGGGACACTGACACAGTGGGATACTGGGACACTGAGACAGTGGGATACTGGGACACTGACACAGTGGGATACTGGGACACTGAGACAGTGGGATACTGGGACACTGAGGTAGTGGGATACTGGGACACTGAGACAGTGGGATACTGGGACACTGAGATAGTGGGATACTGGGACACTGACACAGTGGGAAACAGGAATACTGGGACACTGAGACAGTGGGACACTGGGACACTGACACAGTGGGAAACAGGAATACTGGGACACTGAGACAGTGGGACACTGGGATGCTGAGATGCTGGGACACTAAGACAGTGGGATACTGGGACACTGAGACAGTGGGATACTGGAATACTGGGACACTGAGACAGTGGGACACTAGGCCAGTGGGATGCTGAGATGCTGGGACACTAAGACACTGGGACACTGAGACAGTGGGACACTAGGCCAGTGGGATGCTGAGATGCTGGGACATTAAGACACTGAGACAGTGGGACACTAGGCCAGTGGGATGCTGAGATGCTGGGACACTAAGACACTGGGACACTAGGACACTGAGACAGTGGGACACTAGGCCAGTGGGATGCTGAGATGCTGGGACACTAAGACACTGAGACAGTGGGACACTAGGCCAGTGGGATGCTGAGATGCTGGGACACTAAGACACTGAGACAGTGGGACACTAGGCCAGTGGGATGCTGAGATGCTGGGACACTAGGACAGTGGGATGCTGAGATGCTGGGACACTAGGACAGTGGGATGCTGAGATGCTGGGACACTAAGACACTGGGACACTAGGACAGTGGGATGCTGAGATGCTGGGACACTAAGACACTGGGACGCTGGGACACTGAGACAGCGGGATGCTGAGATGCTGGGACACTAAGACACTGGGACACTGAGACAGTGGGACACTAGGCCAGTGGGATGCTGAGATGCTGGGACATTAAGACACTGAGACAGTGGGACACTAGGCCAGTGGGATGCTGAGATGCTGGGACACTAAGACACTGGGACACTAGGACACTGAGACAGTGGGACACTAGGCCAGTGGGATGCTGAGATGCTGGGACACTAAGACACTGAGACAGTGGGACACTAGGCCAGTGGGATGCTGAGATGCTGGGACACTAAGACACTGAGACAGTGGGACACTAGGCCAGTGGGATGCTGAGATGCTGGGACACTAGGACAGTGGGATGCTGAGATGCTGGGACACTAGGACAGTGGGATGCTGAGATGCTGGGACACTAAGACACTGGGACACTAGGACAGTGGGATGCTGAGATGCTGGGACACTAAGACACTGGGACGCTGGGACACTGAGACAGCAAGGCGTTGGGTTCAGACGGAGGGACACACTGGCTGTTGAATGGATGGTTGGCTTTGCAGGGTGGAGCCTCGGGTGCTGGTTGCTGTATCGAGCGTTGCTGCGCAACAGAGTTTTCATCAAATAACGTATAGTTCCCATATTTGAAGTAAAAGATAATAAATATTTAGATGTGATAACTATCTAGCATACAGAAAAACTCCATAGGTTATATGAAACACACATAATACTTTAATGTTTTAAGGCACCTTCTGGTGATTACTTCTCATAACTAAGATAAAGATAACATACAAATCATATGTTAATAAATAAATGCAATAAATGCTTGACACACCGAAAGAACTCAGGTTATATAGACGTACATAGTACGTATGATATGTGTCAAACTCTGATCTTGGACTAATTCATATTATTGGCATTGATTCTGAGACTATGGCTTAGTAATCATGTCTGTTGTGTTCAGTTCTGTGAGGTATTTATGTGATGTTCAAAGAGTCTCTGGAATGTGCAGATCGAGGTGTCCCTGTTTAATGTTTATGCTGATTTTAGGCCACTGGAAAGCTTTTAGAGACTCTTCGTTTCCTGAAAAGACTTTGGATTTATGCATGAGGGTCACGGAGATGTTCCTTGCCCCCATGGTTCTACCAGATGTTACGTTTGTGGAACAAAGAAAGGCCAAGTCACTGACCAATCCTGTACTTGCACTCGGGTTTGAGATAAGGTAGATGAAGGGGGGAAAGGTGTCTTCTCTGGCCATTTGGCCCCGTGGATCAGTTTTATGACTCACTAATAGTGGGAGATGATGGGTCTCTGGATCTCTGGAATGGGATGTTTGTGTTAGTTCGATGCTTGTTCATGGGTAATCCTACAAGAACAAGTGGAAATTGAGGGAGTGATGAATTTGATGGATTCACAAGATGTTTTGGAAGATGATGGACACTATTTCTATGAGTCTGATAGTGAATATTCAGATAGTTGTGGAGACAGTACTGATGCAAACTCTCAGGGAAGTTCCACTTCTAAAGCAAATGTATCCTACATAGTTGAACAGTTGAATAATTTTCAATCATTGGTAAATCAACGGAGACCAAAATTTGAAATGTATTTTCCAAATCTAAGGCTTTCAATGAATCGTGTGCCATTGCCATGAGAAAAGCTACTTTAGAAGAACTTGATCAACCAAAATGGTATTGACTTAAGAAATGTATGTGTAATGTAAGAAAAAGAATGAAGACTCGATCTGTGAAACATTAGTAAGATCATGACGAGTTTTGGGAATGAATGTATACTTTTTTCCCAAAACTTTCTGAAGCTATATCTGAGTGTTCTCAGGATAAGATTATTGTGTTGGGGGGTGATTTTAACGGTACTCTAGATCAATCTGTGGATCGAAATCATGAGGAACCTCATCCTTGTTCAGCTGAAGCACTTAGATCTTTAATTAATTATCATAGTTCCACTGATTTATGGAGAGACACATTTCCAGGGGTTAGGCAATATACCTGGCTCAAACGAAATTCTAATGAAATGCCAGCGGCAAGACTTGATCGTTTTTATGTGAAAGCTAATAATCGGGGCAAATTTCTTGCTGTCTCTATTTTACCAAACTTCTTGTCTGATCACCACTATATTTCTATGACTGTTTATGTTCCTTTTATTAAATCTTATTCTTCATATTGGCATTTTAATAATAATTTACTCCAGGATAATTCTTTTATTAATGCTTTTCACTCTTTTTGGAAGCCTTGGAACGAGGAAAGGGGCAGTTTTTCATGGTTAAGTCGTTGGTGGGATCTGTATCTGAATAGGCAGATACAGGACAGATAAAAATGTTCTGTCAACAGTATACCGCTCACAGTACTAGAGTCCTTAAAGAGGAAATGAAGAGACTGGAACAGAATATACTTCAGTCAAAGAGTAGATTTAAGGGTAAAGTTAGGGACAGGTGTGCTGGTATGGGTAAGTTTAAGGGTAAAGTTAGGGACAGGTGTGGTGGTGTGGGTAAATTTAAGGGTAAAGTTAGGGACAGGTGTGGTGGTATGGGTAAGTTTAAGGGTAAAGTTAGGGACAGGTGTGGTGGTGTGGGTAAGTTTAAGGGTAAAGTTAGGGACAGGTGTGGTGGTGTGGGTAAGTTTAAGGGTAAAGTTAGGGACAGGTGTGGTGGTGTGGGTCAGTTTAAGGGTAAAGTTAGGTACAGGTGTTATGGTATGGGTAAGTTTAAGGGTAAAGTTAGGGACAGGTGTGGTGGTGTGGGTAAGTTTAAGGGTAAAGTTAGGGACAGGTGTGGTGGTGTGGGTCAGTTTAAGGGTAAAGTTAGGGACAGGTGTGGTGGTATGGGTAGGTTTAAGGGTAAAGTTAGGGACAGGTGTGGTGGTGTGGGTAAGTTTAAGGGAAGGATTAGGTGTAAGGAAAGTGTCAACAGTGTAATTATAAATGTAACTACAGAAATTAATTACAGATGTAATTACATGCAGCTAATTAAAAATAAAATGTAAGCACAATGTAAAAACATGTATGTACACAATAAGTGCATTGTATCAAATGATTAATTAAAATGTTAGTATATTTATTCCTATATAAAGTGGGTCCGCAAGGCTTTTGGTTTTGGGTCAAATTGTGTGCCTGTTATTAAGCTGCTGTATAATAATGTTTACAGTATGCTTAGAATTAAAGGTTCCTTAACCAGACCCTTTCCTGTAACTCGAGGCATAAGACAGGGGTGTCCACTCTCTGGATTACTGTATGCCATTTCAATTGAACCGTTGCTGGTTTCATTAAGGAATAGGCTACATGGTGTGAGCATGTCTGGTTATCCAGATTTAACTCCTATAAAACTTACAGCATATGCTGATGATGTGACTGTTGTTGTATGTAATGTTGATGATATACATAACAACTTGCTTAAAATGCTTTCAAAAAGCAACATCTGCACGTATAAATGTACAACATTTTTGATGGGAAAATGGAGGGAAATGGGACCTCCTCAATTACCTCAACAGTGTCAGTGGATTCGAAGTGATTTTAAAATCCTTGGGATTTACTTCGGGACAAAGGAGTATATGGAGAAAAATTGGGAAGGACTTTCTGACCAGGTGATGGATGATGGAGATGGATTCTTCCACAGCTCTCGTACAGGGGAAGAGTTTTAATCATTAACAATCTGGCAGCTTCAATGCTGTGGCGTAAACTCACAGTTTTGAATCCTCATAAAGATTTCTTCTCAAAAATACTTCTGTCCTTTTTAAATGAGTTTATTCACAGTGATGCAGTGACTCAGATGTTTCCTGTTTTAACAGTTAAACCCCAAAATTTGGAAATGAATGTAAGTAGGCAGATTCTCTTGTTGAAGGGGTATGAAAGCTTTGGATTTTCAAAACGATTTTGTATCATATATGTGTAAAAGATGCTCAAGGGAAAGGGTTGATAGTAAATGGAGGGCTCATTTTTCTGCCCCTGAGGAAGTTACTCCTTCTCGGAGACGTTTATATAACCCTCCAATACCGAAGAGAAGTGGGGATCTTCAGTGGAGGATCATTCTATCATAATATGTTTATTTATGTATTTATTTTTTAACAATTTAAAGGGAAGGAAGAAAAAATTATATTAATGTAATGTCTTAAAATAAAAGGTTTTTGAAAGTCTCTCTCTCTCCTCACAACTGTACTGAAAGAGGAACGCCATCATCTGCTTATCTGACACATTTCACAAGATTGTTTGGAGCCACACATTCGTATCCTGAACATTCAGCATTTCTTCAACTGCAGGAAACGGTTTTGCCAATGTTGACCTTCATCATTTATTTTCATGCCTTCGGGTATTATTTAATCTTATTGACTTTCAATCTATAAAATATGAAATATGGATATGAAAACATCTCTAAAATATACATATACAATATATATATATATATATATATATATATATATATATATATATATATATATATATATATATATATATATATTTTTTTTTAAACATCATATACTAAACAAAGTGCAATAACATAGGCCATTATATATCATGTGGAGATGTTCAGAGAAGAGCTGGAGATCATCTTCATGAGCAGAATGATTATTGGCGGTCACTTCGACTCATATCTGTGTCACTACAGGCAGTGTGGGATTGGCTTTAAAACACACTAACACACACTAATACTGTTCAGAGGTCAGAACGAGCTTTTAGTATTCAGAAAAGTGACAGTAAAGACATTTATAATGTTACAAAAGATTCTATTTCTAATAAATGCTTTCTAATAAAAACGTTTTATTAATCAAAGAATCCTGAGAAATAAAATAGTGTTTTCAACACTGACAATAATCATAAATGTGTCTTGAGCATCAATTATACGTTAACATCGGGTTAAATATTTCTGTAACAAAAGGCTTTATATATTGTCAGCTTCTTCATTACCTTTCCTCGAGTGACACGAGCATTATATCCCGTTTGGTCTATATGTAGTTTTACTGTGCAGTTTGTCATCAGGAGCTAGAGCTGATCTCAGAACATCAGTGTTTCTAGGTCTTTTCCAAACCGTATTTATTTATCTGTCGTGGGTAAAACTCACTTCCCCGAGGTTTCCTTTTCCTTACGCAACATTCACACACAAATCAAAGAGTTATTTTAGGACAATAACACATTTCTGAACATGACTCATGACCAGATAGCTTGAGTTCAGAAGTCCTCTCAGAGTCTCTGTTAAACAAGTGTGGCAACACTTCAGTGAGTCAGGCCAGCACAGGGTTTCTCCCTAAAACTTATCACACACAGAAACGGCCCTCTTCTGTCTGCTGGTATTTCCCAAAATTTATGTGCCAGCCGCTCTGAGCCGACAGCAGCAGAGGATGTGGTGAGAGAACGTTGAGCGACCCTTCCCTTCCTCTGCAGCCAAGCTCACACTGACACCTGATACTGATCTCACATCAGCGCCGGCAGACGCCAGAGCACGAGAGGTGTTCATCAGCGCAGGTGAACACAGAGCTGACCGAGGATCTTAAAGACAATAACCAACAACTCAGAAACACAGGTGAAGAGCGTCATCAGTAAAACAGGAACTGAACACGCTCAAAATAAAAGCCCACTTATACTACACCCTAAACTGTATGTACTGTTTTTGAGAAGAGAAGTGTGTATCAGAAGAGTAGGCAGCTTTGGGAGGAACTATCTCAGTTACACACATCCTGTCACCGCTTAAACTGCCCTGTCAGTCATCTCATCACAGTTCAGATCCTCCACATTCACTTGAATGTAATTTATTTATAGAAATGTGGACGCATTGATCTGCCTGGCGCAGGTGTTTCATGCGGAGACTCTCCTCGTGTGTGTGTAGTTTAAATATGATGTGTTTAAAAGTTAATGGCCAAACATATCATTACAGAAGTGCTCAAAGCTGCTGTAATATTCAATACATACATTTTCTTCAGGTAGATACTGATAATTATTCACTCAAACCCCTTTATCTAAAGCTCTCTGCACATCCGCCATGTCTTTTTATTCGTGTTTGTACTTCTGTCTGCATTCACACCGCCACCGGCGAGAGTGTCAAAATTTGCTCTGACTGCCCTCAACAACAATGTTCATGGACGCTCTGACATAGATCGAATGCTTTATTAAACTTTAAATGGGCCGAAGCAAACAAGCATGTTGATCAGTATTTGTGCAGACTGACCACTGAACTGATCCACAGAAGGTTGCTGGTTCGATCCCAGCAGTCGCCACCACCACTGTGTCCTTGAGTAAGGCACTTTACTCCATGATGCTCCAGGGGGATTGTCCCTGTAATAAGTGCACTGTTGCTTGGATAAAAGCATCTGCCAGATGTAAATGTAGGTAGGGTATAAGTTAACCTCATGAAATCATTTACATGTGATAGTAAGAAAGAACATAACAATTATAGTTACATGTTTGCCAAAAAAAAAAAAAAAAAAAAATTAAAAATCTTATAAATGTATGTGTAAATAAAATTATGATTTTTTTGTTCAATAAATATGCTGTCATTAAAACATGTTAATATAGAAATATATTTTAAAAAATAGAAACAAAATCATTTTAAAAAGTAAAGATTCTGAAAGCACTGAATGAGATCCCATAGTAATTTAATACAGATTTACAGTAGTAACAATAAATTATATTTTATTATATGATATGATTAATATCGTATTTTGAAATATGATGGTTTCATTATAAATATGGTGATTATCTCTAAGGTGGACAGCCAATCATATGATATTTCCCATCTGAATCAACAAATGGAAAAGTCAGCTGTAGTTTATTATCATTTTAATAGGCCTTTATCACAGAGGAACTGAATACTGGAAGTGCGTGTCGAAGTAGTGTGGCGATTTTTCCGGTTATGCATGTTTTCAAACACCTAGCTGAACAAACATCACTTAAAATAAGCATCCGGAGGATGATTTCAAAATCCGGACATCTTCAGAGACAGGAGAAGAGATAAACTGATAATTTTACTACAAAAATAACAACAACAACAACAAACATGCTTATTAACCATGATATTTGTAGTACAAGTAATACAAATGGTATTCAATCCACGAACAACAAAAAAAAACATGGTTACTACATTTTTACTATAATAAAACTGTGGTTAATTTTCATAATGTAAATTCCACAGGTATGAAATATGATGAGTAAGAGAAACACTGTTAATGAGGAGACTGCGGCAGGTTAGAAATATATTTATTATTCAGAGAGTGCACATTTCAGCAGGCTAAAGATGTAAACATCCTCAGACTGGAAATGCAAACATACTCCGGCATATTATTTCAAAAGAAGGACCTTGATCCCGCCATATCGGTCTCACCCATGCTTTCCTCAATTTATTTTGTGTCAGGAAATGGTCAAATCCGAGGTAAGGATGTCATGTTTAGTATTAGCGCACCGGATCGCTGGAGTAACGCCGGAGAGAAGATTCAGACATGAGTTTTGATTGCGTTGCGATGGGACCGGAAGTAGTGGTACACTACTTCACTTACCGGAAACAGGAAGTGTGATAAAGGTCTACTATTGTGCCTTTGACCCCAAATACCATAGTTTTACATATTCTTCTGTTGCTTTAATTAGTTTGAACAAAAGTGAAAATCATTAAGAAGACCTTTGTCCTTAAGTACACTATATTGCCAAAAGTTTTGTGACGCCTGCCTTTACATGCACATGAGCTTTAATGCCATCCGATTTTTAATCCATAGGGTTTAATATGGAGTCGGCCCACCCTTTGCAGCTCTAACAGCTTCAGCTCTTCTGGGAAGGCTTTCCACAAGGTTTAGGAGTGTGTTTATGGGAATTTTTGACCATTCTTCTAGAAGCGCATTTGTGAGGTCAGGCACTGATGTTGGACGAGAAGGCCTGGCTCGCAGTCTCCGCTCTAATTCATCCCAAAGGTGTTCTATCGGGATGAGGTCAGGACTCTGTGCAGGCCAGTCAAGTTCCTCCACACCAAACTCACTCATCCATGTCTTTATGGACCGACGCTTTGTGCACTGGAGCGCAGTCATGTTGGGACAGGAAGAGCCATCCCCAAACTGTTCCCACAAAGTTGGGAGCATGAAATTGTCCAAAATATCTTGGTGAAGCATTAAGAGTTCCTTTCACTGGAACTAAGGGGCCAAGCCCAACCCCTGAAAAACAACCCCACCCCATAATCCCCCCTCCACCAAACTTTACACTTGGCACAATGCAGTCAGGCAAGTCCTGTTCTCCTGGCAACCGCCAAACCCAGACTCGTCCATGGGATTGTCAGACAGAGAAGCGTGATTGGTCACTCCAGAGAACACGTCTCCACTGCTCTAGAGTCCAGTGGTGGCGTGCTTTACTCCACTGTATCCCACGCTTTGCATTGCACTTGGTGATGTAAGGCTTGGATGAGCTGCTCGGCCATGGAAACCCATTCCATGAAGCTCTCTACGCACTGTTCTTGAGCTCATCTGAAGGCCACAGAAGTTTGGAGGTCTGGAGCTATTGACTCTGCAGAAAGTTGGTGACTTCTGCGCACTGTGACCCTCAGCATGCGCTGACCCCGCTCTGTGATTTTACGTAGTCTAACACTTCGTGGCTGAGTTGCTGTTGTTCCCAATCGCTTCCACTTTGTTATAATCCCACTAACAGTTGAGCGTGGAATATTTAGTAGTGAGGAAATTTCATGATCAGGATTGGTAGCATTCAAATATTCACCCTGTTCCTTCTGCTTGAGGATCGATTCATCACGTCAGTCTGGAGCCTCGGGATAAACAGAGAGACTAACATTAGCGTAGATGCCATTCTTCTTATGATGTAACGAGTACATCAGGTGTTATGGGAAGTGTTCCCGGTTCCGGCTGACCTAGTTAATGCAGCCTGACAATCATTTACTGATTTGAATAATAGAGATTGATAATGTTTTATGTGTAAGCGTAAAGAGTAAAGAGATGCGTTTTTAGTCTAGATTTAAACTGACAGAGTGTGTCTGCTTCCCAAACAATGCTAGGAAGACTGTTCCAGAGTTTAGTGTTTAGTGTAAATTCTTATGTAATGTCACAAATATATAGCAGGGTAGCGTATGGCATATATGTCTGGCTGTTGGACCGGCTGGACGAGTCCAAAGGTTTAATCGCATTTCTGCCCTGACCTGAAAATCCAAACGTTCTGTATGGCGTGACAAAGAGTTGAAGAGAAACACAGACATAACAACAGGAACCAGGATGGCATAGAATCCTGTTCAAAGCCTTTCTTCGGATGAGGCGTGCGTTATACAGACATCAGCAGAGCTTTATGAGACAATCTCTGAAGATGCGTATGTGTGTTAAACATTTTACATTTACACTTATTCATTTAGCAGATGCTTTTATCCAAAGTGACTTACAAATGAGAGCAATAGAAGCAACTAAAAACAGTCAAGGGCAACAATATGTGCTGTAACAAGTCTCAGTTAATCTAGCACAGAACACATAGGACAGAACATTTTATTTTATTTTTATGAATAGACAAACAGCAAACGAATAGAGTGATAAGTGCTATTCTTTATTGGTCAGGTGCTGCTGGAAAAGATGCGTCTTAAGATATTTTTTGAAAATGGCTACCGACTCGGCTGCTCGAATTGAGACAGGCAGGTCATTCCACCAGGTGGGAACGGTCCAGGAAAAGGTCCTTGTGAGGGATTTCACCGTTCACTTGCAGAACGCAAGCTTCTGGAGGGTGTGTAAGTCTGAACAAGCGAGTTTAGGTACATTGGTGCAGAGCCAGTGGTTGCCTGCATCAGTGCCTTGAATTTGATTCGAGCGGCTATTGGCAGCCAGTGCAGACTGATGAAGAGAGGCGTGACGTGCGCTCTCTTCAGCTCATTAAAAACCACTCTCACCGCTGCATTCTGGATCAGTTGCAAGGGTTTGATATTGCATGCTGGAAGGCCCGCTAGAAGAGCATTACAGTAGTCCAGTCTGGAGAGAACAAGAGCTTGGACCAAGAGTTCTGATAGGAAGGGTCTAATCTTCCTAATGTTGTATAAGGTAAATCGGCAGGACCAGGTTGTTGCAGTGATGTGGTCAGTGAATTTTAGCTGATCATCAATCACAACTCTGAGGTTCCTGGCTGTCCTGGACGGAGTTATGGATGATGAACCGAGCTGAATGGAGAGAGTATGGTGAAGTGCTGGGTTGGCTGAGACCACAAGGAGTTCTGTCTTTGCCAGATTGAGTTGAAGGTGTTGTTCCTTCATCCAGGCAGAAATATCTGTCAGGCAGGCAGCGATACGAACACCAACTGTGGGATCATCTGGTTGAAATGAGAAGTAGAGTTGAGTGCCATCAGCATAGCAGTGATAGGAAAAGCCATGTTTCTGGATGACAGATCCCAGTGATGACATGTAGATGAAGAAGAGAAGTGTGTGTGATTTGTGTGACGTGTGTGTGATTTGTTCAGAGTCTGTTGGTGTAGAAATGACCTGAAGAATACAGAAGAGAGTACAGAATACAGCCAGTTTTGTGCACAAACAGCAGGGAATAACACGGCAAGGCACTGCCCAGACAGGAAATAGCGCCCACCAGGCCACATCTGACTCAACGCGTATCAGTATTTCTTGTCTGGGTGGCATCTTACAACATCTTTGCATTTATTTCAGTAATTATACAGTCCCAGCAAACATGATCCACACACAGATATGACGTTTCACTCACTATAGCTCATTTCTGATGTGAGGAGAGCAAAATAAAGTCAACTGAGACGCATTACACCATATTAAACATGATTCCTTCACTTTGAGCTGAGCATGTTCTTTAATTACTGATGTGACCTTTGACCCCACAGACTGAACTAAATGAGGCATTGCTTGCTCATTGGTTGAGCTAAACTGGCATGATCTGATTGTGTTCTTAAATCTAACAGCTGATTGGCCGATTGTGATCCATTACATCCCTTTCTATCAAAGTGATTGACATTATCTCTGCGTTCTGCTCATATTTTATTACCGTTTTCTGAACTATAGCGAATGAACTGTGAGAAAATGGAGTGTGAATAGAGTTTGGTTTGACTGTACATGTTCACTTCAAAGGGAGATTCATAACCGTTTTAGTTCACCGGAAAATTAATCATTCTTTCATCGTTTCCTCGCCCTCGTGCTGTTCAAATCTGACTGTCTTTCTTCTGTTTTGGAGATGCTCGGATTGAACAACACTGGACCCGATTGACTGTGAGTGTATGGACAGAACACACTGAGGTGAAGAAAGAGAGACATGAGAGAGAGAGAATGATGGTTTCTGTGTGAAGTAGTCATAACATAAATTCATATTTCTGAACTGAATGTCATCAGTCGGATCTGCTTGTGTTTTGCGTCACGTCACATCTCCGTCTCTCGCTGTGTGTGTCCGTCATTCCGCTAATAGATTAATGCCACGTCTCTTTACATACTTTCCTCACCCCATCTCATCCCAGATGTTCATGTCTTTCTTTCTTCAGTGGAAATGAAGTTTTTTGAGGAACACATTCCAGGATTTCTCCACATAATGGACTTCAATGGGACCCAACGGCTGAAGGTCCAGATCACTGCAGTTTCAGAGGAAGGGCTTCAGAGGCTCTGCACGATCCCAGAGGAACAGGGTCTGATCCAGACAAACCATCGGACATTTACAACACAAATAAACATTTATACACTTTAACCTCAAATGCTGGACTTCGGTGTTCTTCTCGGCGTGTGATGTCATCCTGTCGGAAAGGTCACATGACGCAGGTGGAAGTGCCGACCCAGTGCCGGAAAACTCCATCTCATGTTCTCCTCCAACTTTAAAATCATCCGACATTTTATTTGTGTAAAGGGCGTTTGATTTAATCTTTGCACGAGTTTTAACACGAGAGTCGGCACTTCCACCTGCGTCATGTGACCTTTCCGACGGGATGACATCACACGCCGAGAAGAAGAACAACACTGAAGTCGAGCATTTGAGGTTAAAGTGTATAAATGTTTATTTGTGTTGTAAATGTCCGATGGTTTGTCTGGATCAGACCCTATTCCTCTGGGATCGTGCAGAGCCTCTGAAGCCCTTCCTCTGAAACTGCAGTGATCTGGACCTTCAGCCGTTGGGTCCCATTGAAGTCCATTATGTGGAGAAATCCTGGAATGTGTTCCTCAAAAAACTTCAT
>CM031963.1:34687059-34689559 GCA_018749465.1 Paracanthobrama guichenoti
CTGAACTGAGCGCTGACAACAACTTGGGTTGTCCTTGTCCTCTTTAGTCCGGATGACATGGCGTCCCAGTTTTCCAAAAAGAACTTCAAATTTTGATTGGTCTGACCACAGAACAGTTTCCCACTTTGCCACAGTCCATTTTAAATGAGCCTTGGCCCAGAGAAAACGCCTGCGCTTCTGGATCATGTTTAGATATGGCTTCTTTTTGACCTATAGAGTTTTAGCCGGCAGCGCGAATGGCACGGTGGATTGTGTTCATGACAATGTTTTCTGGAAGTATTCCTGAGCCCATGTTGTGATTTCCATTACAGTAGCATTCCTGTATGTGATGCAGTGCCGCCTAAGGGCCGGAGATCACGGGCATCCAGTATGGTTTTCCGCCTTGACCCCACGCACAGAGATTGCTCCAGATTCTCTGAATCTTTGGATGATATTATGCACTGTAGATGATGAGAACTTCAAACTCTTTGCAGTGTTTCTCTGAGAAACTCCTTTCTGATATTGCTCCAGTATGTTTGGCCGCAGCATTGGGGAATTGGTGATCCTCTGCCCATCTTGACTTCTGAGAGACACTGCCACTCTGAGAGGCTCTTTTTATACCCAATCATGTTGCCAATTGACCTAATAAGTTGCAGATTGGTCCTCCAGCTGTTCCTTATATGCACATTTAACTTTTCCGGCCTCTTATTGCTCCCTGTCCCAACTTTTTTGGAATGTGTAGCTCTCATGAAATCCAAAATGAGCCAATATTTGGCATGACATTTCAAAATGTCTCACTTTCAACATTTGATATGTTATCTATATTCTATTGTCAATAAAATATAAGTTTATGAGATTTGTAAATTATTGCATTCCTTTTTTATTCACAATTTGTACAGTGTCCCAACTTTTGTGGAATCGGGTTTGTATTTAAACATGTCCTGGAACTGCACTATGTTTACAGTTTTAGCTTCAGTATGTCACACACACTGTAAAAAACGGGTCTTGTAATTTTTCACAAATAAAAAATAAAGGTGATAATTAAAACGATTGTGTATATTTCCTTAAGAACATTGAGTGTTGCATGTTGAGAGCATTTCCCTAATGTTCTAGAGGAGACTGAGTGTTGATCTGAAATTAAGCTTTGTCCCCTCTATAGTAGAATCACAGGACCGGATACCAATTGCCTTGCCAAAAACTCTTTATTGTCATATGTATCAGGCATAGGAGAGAAACCTGTTGTGTTTGTGCCAGCTGTATGTGTTTCTCTGAGGCAGTACATCACTGTTGAGCATTATATACCACTGACTAACGGATTTGCAATTCCTTGCAAGGTAGCAAAACATGTTGGTTTGTTGAAAATAGAATGTCTTACATCAGTTGAGATATATCACAGAACAAATAGATCAGCTGAAAATATTAGCTATGTATGCATCAGTGATACATGTATGCACATTCCTGCATGTACACGCATTCTTTGTATGGCTAAAACTATCTCTTCTCCCTGTGTCTGCCATATGACACTAACATGTTCATGCAGACTTCAACTCATGCACTTAAACTTCACAAATACATTATACATCCAATTATGAATATAAATAATATTAAAATAATAAATTTCTGGTCTACACTGAGGAACTGATCAGTCCGATCAGATTAAGGGAAAAGGCTCCATGTGTTAAATCAGATCAGTTATCGGCTTTATTTGAGTTTATTTCTGCTCATGCTGAGCAAACGACTCAAACGGCACTAAAATAAAAAAGCACATTTCACTAAAAACATTACATTCATTGTTTCATAGACTAAATAATTTAGCACATTTTACAGGCATTAAACAAACCAAGCCTTACAAACTACTCAAAGTGTAATTGTTACCGTAACATTTTTTACAGTGCATCAAAAATATGTGAACTTCTTTAAAGCACTACAAAATATATTAAAAAAGACTAAATAAATTAAAACACGATTTAAATGTTCTATAAATCAAGTAAAAAAAGTGTTCAGAAACACAAGTGTCCCAAATGAAACACTATACTCCCGACATAACATCCCGACAAGTGCACATCCATCAGGAACATCCAGCCCCATTGGCTCCTGCTGTCACGTGACCCGATTACACCGCCGGACGAACTTTGCCCTTCTCTTTAAATAGCATCTGTTGTGTTCTGCAGAAAAGATTCCCTATCCCTAACTATCCCTATAAATATGGAAGTTTGTTTCCATCACAGAATCAAAAAAAGAAGACTCAATTCCAAGGGTTTATCTTAAAACACAGGAAAAAGTCTGAATCTGGAGAAATGAATCTGTATCGTGTGATATACACGGGTATATCTGTGCCAACACACGTGTGGGTCAGGATGATCCATTTCTCTAATGCCAGAAATCATCAGGATATTAAGATCATGTTCATGAAGATATTGTGTAAATGTCCTAGCGTAAATATATCAGAAATGTATTATTAGTAGTGATATGCATTGCTAAGGACTTCATTTGGACAACTTTAAAGCAGATTCTCAATATT
>CM031963.1:34699559-34709559 GCA_018749465.1 Paracanthobrama guichenoti
AAGAATATCGTTTGCTCTAGTAACTAGTTACTATTGAGAATTGTATTTCTGATATGATAGTAAGAAATCAATTCCTGATATCAACAACTGAACCTGACTGACAGCCTATGGTGAGATTCCGCTAGTGAAAATACAATTACAGATGTCAAGAATTCATATCCTGGGAAAGAATCAAAGTCAGAACGGCTTGCCATAGTTAGATACTGTCTGCACTCTTTAACTCCTCGCTGTGATGATGCACTGGAAAACACTAAACACAAGACAACACGCTTGTCATCCTTTACACACAATCACTCAAAATAGTTGACACTTATTTATGTTTATTCAGACCCCATCATTAAAATGACAAATGATTTATCTTCTGACCAAGGCTGTATCTCAATCGCTAGACGCTATCAGTTGTGTGTGTTCTGGCTCCGTTAAAAATTGTTCTGTAATTGCATTAACACTTAGGGGCCAGGATGTAGGAGCCATATTTGGAATTTTGTGCACTATCAAAATAGAGATTTATGTTTAATTTATTTATTCTATATTTTCATTGTATGTTTAATACTTGGACTAACCCGTTCACGTGAATGGAAGTGCAGGTCTTACTGGATGAGAACTGTGAGGTAGACAGGTTAGAGCGTGGAGAGCAGCAGTTTCTTCAATCGCATGCTATGCTTGTATTTTTGCATTTTTGTTTGAAAGTGAACCGGAGATTGTGATCAATAAACCGCAGCTTTTTGTTTTATGACTGCATCTCCGTGCATGCTTTATGGACATGTGTATCGGGAGAGACTCCTCCGCTAACCTCAACGGCCTAAAGAAAGTTTTAAAGAAGATTAGCCTCAACACTAATTTTACTTGATCTTAGTGGCACGCCTGTTTTTGGGCAGTTTCTCCCATTCTTCTGTGCAGGACCTCTCAAGCTCCATCAGGTGGGATGGGGAGCGTCGGAGCATTTCAAGATTCAAGAGTTTTATTTGTCACATACACAGTTATATACAGAATATACAACCGGCAGTGAAATATAAACAGGTCCGCTCCATGGACAGTGCAAATTCACAGTTAAAAACACAAGGAAGAAATTATATAGAAATAGGATAAAAAAGTACTATATATATATATCTGTAGAATTATAAATAAATCAAGTAGAAATAAATAAATAAATAAAGAAGTGGAATAAAATAATTGAAGTAGACTTTGCAGTGAGTAAACTGTAGACTTATAAATATGTGGTTAACAAATGTATAAAGAGTATAATGTGCAAACAGGTTTATAACAGGTTGTTACACAGTAACAACGAGAACAGAAAGTGCAGTGCAATGTCAGTGTATCGATGTTTATCCTGAAGTGAAGTCACGTGATGTTAAGTGACTGAGTTCAGGAGTCTGATGGCCTGGGGGAAGAAGCTCCTCCTGAGTCTCTCAGTTTTGGCCATCAGGCTTGGAAGCGCTTACCAGATGGCAGCAGCGTGAAATGAGGGTTTGCAGGGTGATTAGAGTCCTTGATGATCTTAGTAGCTCTACCTTTGCAGCGTTTGGTGTAGACGTCCTGCAGAGACGGGAGAGCTGACCCTGAGATACATTTCGGATAAGCGCACGACTCTTTGCAGGGCTTTGCGGTCATGACTGGTGCTGTTCCCATACCACGCTGTGATGCACTGAGTTAATACACTTTCTATCGCCCCTAAATAGAAAGTTTTCAGGATAGCTGGTGAAACCCTGAATTTCCTCAGCTGGCGCAGGTGGTACAGTCTTTGCCTGGCTTTTTCACCTGTGTCTGAATGTGAGCAGTCCAGGTCAGGTCCTCTGAGATGTTTACACCCAGGTACTTGAAGCTGCTCACTCTCTCTACTGGTGACCCGCTGATCATGAGGGGGGAGTATGTCCGTTGCTGTCTCTTCCTGAAGTCCACAATCATTTCTTTGGTCTTGCCAACATTCAGAGAGAGACAGTTGTCCTGGCACCATGATGTTAGATGCTCCACCTCGTCCAAGTATGCCGTCCTCATTGTTGTTGGAAATGAGGCCCAGGACAACAGTATCATCAGCAAATTTGATGATAGAGGTGGAGCTGTGTGTGGACAAACAGTCATGTGTGTAGAGAGAGTAGAGCAGGGGACTCAGGACACAGCCCTGTGGAGCTCCCACACTCAGGGTGATGGAGGTGGAGGTGGACTGGCCTATTCTCACCACCTGAGGCCTGCCAGTGAGGAAGTCCTCAATCCAGTGGCAGAGAGAAGGATTCAGGCTGAGATCCAGGAGTTTGGCGGTTAGCTTAATGGGAACTATGGTGTTAAAGGCTGAGCTATAGTCAATAAATAGCAGCCTTACGTAGTTCCCACTTTTGCTGTCGATGTGAGTGAGGGAGGAGTGGAGGACATGAGAGATGGCATCTTCAGTCGATCTATTGGGACGATAGGCAAACTGAAGAGGGTCCAAAGTGTCAGGAATGAAGGAGCAAATGGTGTTTTTAATGAGTCTCTCAAAGACCTTCATGACTATAGACGTGAGAGCCACTGGACGATAGTCATTTAGGCAAGAGGGTTTACTGTTCTTAGGGACAGGGATGATGGTGGATTTTTTGAAGGAGGTGGGGACCACAGATGTAGCGAGGGACTCATTAAAGATAGATGTAAACAACCCGGCGAGCTGATCAGCACAGGACCGCAGAACACGGCCTGAAATACCATCCGGCCTGGCAGCTTTCCTGACATCCACACGCTTGAGTGCCCTCCGAACTTCATCCTCCGAGACGAGGTTGTTGCTGCTCTGAGTGATTCCCTCTGACGCGTCACTTGGCGGAGTCGCGCTGCCACAATTACAATCAAAGCGAGCGTAGAAAGAGTTTAACTCGTTCACAAGCAACGGATCAGCTCTCACCTCTACAGAAGATTTAGATTCAAAACAACAAATGGACCTCAGTCCCTGCCACATGCGCCGGGAGTCGTTGAGTTGGAAATGAGACTCCACTCGATCCTTATAACGGAGCTTTGTGGCTTTAACTGCTCGTCTGAGAGCATAGCAGGACGATCTGTATTCAGTCATATTCCCCGTTAGGAGACCGGCGTTGTAAGCGGCAGTGCGTGTGTTCACTGCAGCGCGGATTGAATTGTCCACCCACGGTTTCTGATTTGAGAAGGATGTTATTGTTATTGTTTGTGTGGCTTGCTCTGTAAGCGTGTTGATGAAGCAAAGCACCACATCTGTGAACTCGCTTACGTCAGCTGAACTCGCCCGGAACATGTCCCAGTCGACGTCATCCAGAGCTGCCTGTAGCGCGGTCTCTGAAAGGGGCGACCAGCGTTTAACTTCCCGCCTCACCGGGGGTTCCTGAACGAGCCTTTGTCTGTATTCAGGTGTGTGGAAAATGGCGGCATGATCCGATTTGCAGAAAGCTGGAAGTGAGCGAGCTTTATAGGCGTTCTTAAAGGGAGAGTAGCAATGATCCAGTGTGTTTGCTCCTCGTGTAGGACAGGAGACGTGCTGGTGAAAGTTTGGCAAGACTTTCTTTAGGTTTGCTTTGTTAAAATCGCCCGCGACGATGAAAGCAGCATCGGGGTGTTTGTTTATGACGCCGCTGGCAACATCATGAAGGCCAGATAAAGCCAGCCCTGTGTCTGCCTGTGGTGGAATGTAAACGGCGGTCGCGACGACAGAGGAAAACTCCCTCGGCAGACAGAATGGGGGGCAAATGATTGTTAAATGTTCCAAATGAGGCGAGCAGGACCGCGAGAGAATGGAGATGTTCCTGGGGTCGCACCATTTCTTGTTGATCATGAAACATACTCCACCGCCTTTGGATTTACCGGCCTCGGCTGTTCTGTCCATCCTAAAAACAGAGAAGTTCTCAGACGGCGTCACAGCTGTGTCCGGGACCGCGGGCGTGAGCCATGTTTAGGACAAACAATAGATGTTACAGTCTCTCATGTCCCGTTGAAAACGTATCCTGGCTCTGAGATCGTCCATCTTATTTTTCAAGGATTGGACATTTGCGAGCAGAATGCTCGGGAGAGGTGGGCTGAATGCCCTGTTTCTCAGTCTGTTGCGAATCCCAGCACGTTTCCCACGGTGTTTCTTGATTCTTCACGGCATTCTTTTCAGATCTCTCCAGAGATGTTCAGTCGGGTTCAGGTCTGGTCTCTGGCTGGGCCACTCAAGGACATTCCCAGAGTTGTCCCGTAGCCACTCCTGTGTTATCTTGGCTGTGTGCTTAGGGTTGTTGTCCTGTTGAAAGAGGAACCTTCACCCCTGTCTGAGGTCCAGAGCACTCTGGAGAAGGTTTTTATCAAGGATGTCTCTGTACATTAATGCATTCCCTCGATCCTGACTAGTCTCCCAGTTCCTGCCACTGAAAAACACCCCCACAGCATGATGCTGCCATCACCATGCTTCACTGTAGGGATGGGATTGGCCAGGGGATGAGCGGTGCCTGGTTTCCTCCAGACATGATGCTTGCCATTCAGGTAGCCACTCCTGTGTTATCTTGGCTGTGTGCTTAGGGTTGTTGTCCTGTTGGAAGAGGAACCTTCACCCCAGTCTGAGGTCCAGAGCGCTCTGGAGAAGGTTTTTATCAAGGATGTCTCTGTACATTAATGCATTCCCTCGATCCTGACTAGCCTCCCAGTTCCTGCCGCTGAAAAACACCCCCACAGCATGATGCTGCCACCACCATGCTTCACTGTAGGGATGGGATTGGCCAGGGGATGAGCGGTGCCTGGTTTCCTCCAGACATGACGCTTGCCATTCAGGCCAAAGAGTTCAATGTTTGTTTCCTCAGACCAGAGAATTGTGTTCCTCATGATGCGAGAGTCCTTCAGGAGCCTTTGGGCAAACTCCAGGCGGGCTGTCATGTGCCTTTCCCTGAGG
Organism: Paracanthobrama guichenoti; assembly: GCA_018749465.1. Classification (NCBI taxonomy): domain Eukaryota; kingdom Metazoa; phylum Chordata; class Actinopteri; order Cypriniformes; family Gobionidae; genus Paracanthobrama; species Paracanthobrama guichenoti. Next base: position 34,704,412 of record CM031963.1, read on the forward strand.
AGTGGCTTCCGTCTGGCCACTCCCACACAGGCCTGATTGGTGGAGAGCTGCAGAGATGGCTGTTCTTCTGGAAGCTTCTCTCTCCACAGGGAAACGCTGGAGTGACTCAAAAAAAAAAAAATTTTAAACAAACTTCTTTATTGAACAACCGTTATTAAAACAAACGTTGTCATTATGGGGTATTGTTTGTAGAATTGAGGGGAAAATAATGAATCTAATCCATTTTGGAATAAGGCTGTAACATAACAAAATGTGGAAAAAGTGGAGCGCCGTGAATGCTCTCCGGGTGCACTGTATGCTGCCACTTGGTAATATCATAAGAAAACATGGAATTAGTTTCCACTGTTATGCCGATGGTACTCAGTTATACATTTCAGCTCGATCAGATGAAATCTCTAAATTATCCAAGAGTGTGTTAAAGATATAAAATATTGGATGACCTGTAATTTTATCCTATTCAATTCAGATAAGACAGAGGTATTACTTATTGGACCAAAAACCTGTACACAGAATCTCTTTGAGTATAATTTGACCTTAGAAGGATGTCCTGTTACTTCATCCTCTACAGTTAAAGACCTGGGTGTCATATTAGACAGCAACTTGTCTTTTGAAAATCATATTTCAAATGTTACAAAAACAGCCTTCTTCCACCTCAGAAACATTGCTAAGCTACGGAACATGCTATCTGTCTCTGATGCAGAAAAGTTAGTTCATGCGTTCATGACCTCTAGACTAGATTACCGTAATGCATTAGTAGCTGGCTGTCCTGCCTCCTCAATAAACAAGCTACAATTAGTCCAAAAAGAGCTGCTAGAGTTCTTACTAGTCAAGAAAATATGATCAGATAACAACAATTTTATCATCTCTACACTGCTTACCTATTAAGTTCTGTATCAATTATATGGTCAATGCTACTGACCAATAAGGCCCTAAACAGTTTAGTTCCTGTGTATTTAACTGATCTTCTATCGCCTTATAATCCTTCTCACTCTTTGACATTCTAAACTCTATTGGAGTAAGGCAACACGTGTCAGGACCCATTCATCGCCTTAATCATACTCTAGACCTAATATTGTCACATGGAATAAATGTTGATACCGTTGAAATTCTGCAGCAGAGCGACGACATCTCAGATCATTACCTAGTATCATGTATACTTAATTTAGCTAAGGCTGCAAAGCCGTCCCCTCGCTTCAAATATGGCAGAACTATCACTGCCGCCACTAAAAATTGCTTTTTAAATAATCTTCCTCATCAGTTTCATCTCCTCAGCATCCCAGATAGCCTAGAGGAACTCGATTTTGCAACAGAAACTACTGACTCTCTTTTTTCCAGCACTTTAGACACAGTTGCTCCCCGGCGCTTAAAGAAGATTAAAGAAAATAGTCCAACGCCGTGGTACAACGAGCACACCCGGGCCCTTAAAACAGCAGCCAGAAAAATGGAGTGCAGCTGGAAGAAAACAAAATTAGAGGTTTTTAAGTAATTCATGGAAAGAGAGCATGATCGCATACAGAAAGGCCGTAAAAACTGCTAGATCTGCTTATTTCTCGACTCTCTTAGAAGAAAACAAACACAACCCTAGGTATTTATTTGATACAGTGGCTAAGTTAACCAAAAATAAAGCTTCAACTTCTCATGGTTGTAAACAGCACAGCAGTAATGACTTTATGAACTTCTTTACGTGTAAGATCGATAATATTAGGAAGAAAATTATAACCATGCAGCCGTCTACTACAGTGTCACATCAGACAGAGCATTGTTGTGTCACTGAGAAAAAATTACATTCATTCACTGCTATAGGAGAGGAAGACACACACACACACACACACACACACACACACACACACACACCGCTATAGGAGAGGAAGAATTGGCTAAACTCGTTAAATCATCTAAATCAACAACATGTATGCTCGACCCTATACCGACTAGGCTATTAAAAGAGATGCTACCAGAGGTCATAGATCCTCTTCTTAATATCATTAACTCATCTTTGTCATTAGGATATGTACCAAAAACTTTTAAGTTGGCTATTATCAAACCACTTATTAAAAACCTCAACTTGATCCTACAGAATTAGTCAATTATAGGCCGATCTCAAATCTACCCTTCCTGTCAAAAATACTGGAAAAGGCAGTGTCTTCACAATTATGTTCCTTTTTAGAAAGAAATGGTATCTGTGAGGATTTCCAGTCAGGATTTAGACCGTATCATAGTACTGAGACTGCTCTCATCAGAGTTACAAATGATTTACTCTTATCATCCGATCGTGGTTGTATCTCTCTATTAGTGTTACTCGATCTTAGCCCTGCATTCGATACTATCGACCACAACATTCTTTTGAATAGACTCGAAAATTATGTTGGCATTAGTGGAACTGCATTGGCATGGCTTAAATCATACTTATCTGACCGTTATCAGTTTGTAGCAGTAAATGAAGAGATGTCACACCGATCACAAGTTCAGTATGGAGTACCGCAGGGCTCAGTGCTAGGACCGTTGCTCTTCACCCTGTACATGCTACCACTGGGAGATATCATTAGGAAGCATGGCATTAGTTTTCACTGTTATGCTGACGATACTCAGCTCTATATTTCTTCACGCCCTGACGAAACTTACCAATTCACAAGATTAACGGAATGCATAGCTGATATAAAACATTGGATGTCTAGTAATTTCCTGCAACTTAATTCAGAAAAAACTGAATTTTTAATTATTGGAATACCTAGAATACTGTCTAACGCTCGATGGCTGCTCTGTCAAGTCCTCGTCGTCAGTGAGGAACCTGGGTGTGCTCTTTGATACCAATCTTTCATTTGAAAGCCATGTTTCTAACATCTGTAAAACTGCATTCTACCATCTTAAAAATATATCTAAATTACGGCACATCCTTTCGATGCAAAATGCTGAACAGTTAATTCATGCGTTCATGACCTCAAGGGTAGATTATTGTAATGCTTTACTGGGTGGTTGCCCTGCTCGCTTAATAAACAAACTCCAGCTGGTCCAAAACGCAACAGCTCGAGCTCTTACTAGAACAAGGAAGTATGACCATATTAGCCCGGTTCTGTCAACACTGCACTGGCTCCCTATTAAACATCGTATACATTTTAAAATCTTGCTTATTACTTACAAAGCACTAAATGGTTTAGCGCCCCAGTACTTGAACAAACTCTTAACGCATTATACTCCATCACGTCTATTGCGGTCTCAAAACTCTGGCCAGTTGATAATACCTAGAATATCAAAATCAACTGCAGGCGGTCGATCCTTTTCCTATTTAGCACCTAAACTCTGGAACAGTCTTCCTAGCATTGTTTGGGAAGCAGACACACTCTGTCAGTTTAAATCTAGACTAAAAACGCATCTCTTTACTATGGCTTACACATAAAACATTATCAATTTCTATTATTCAAATCAGTAAATGATTGTTAGGCTGCATTAACTAGGTCAGCCGGAACTGGGAACACTTCCCATAACACCTGATGTACTCGTTACATCATAAGAAGAATGGCATCTACGCTAATGTTAGTCTCTCTGTTTATCCCGAGGTTTACTGCAGTCAGCCGGATCCAGGCCGTATCCAGATCAGATGGTGGACCAGCGCCTGGACATGACCAACGCATCCCTGAAATGTCTGCAGAGAGCATGTCAAATAAACTCCCCCCGTAAATGCTGCATCCACACGACATCCTCATTAAACCCGTCTTCGACGTGACGACTCCAATCTTTCGAATAATCTTACGAATATCTATTTACCTAATATGAATTAAGACCTGCAATGTTGCCAGAATTATAATCATACACTGTTTGTTCGTCGGCCAGAGGAGAACTGGCACCCCGACTGAGCCTGGTTTCTCCCAAGGTTTTTTTCTCCATTCTGGCCCTGAAGGAGTTTTGGTTCCTTGCCACCGTTGCCTCTGTGTGTGTGTGTGTGTGTGTGTGTGTGTGTATGTGTGTGTGTCTTCCTCTCCTATAGCAGTGAATGAATGTAATTTTTTCTCAGTGACACAACAATGCTCTGTCTGATGTGACACTGTAGTAGATGGCTGCATGGTTATAATTTTCTTCCTAATATTATCGATCTTACACGTAAAGAAGTTCATAAAGTTATTACTGCTGTGCTGTTTACAACCATCAGAAGTAGAAGCTTTATTTTTGGTTAATTTAGCCACTGTATCAAATAAATACCTAGGGTTGTGTTTGTTTTCTTCTAAGAGAGTCGAGAAATAAGCAGATCTAGCAGTTTTTACGGCCTTTCTGTATGCGATCATGCTCTCTTTCCACGAATTACGAAAAACCTCTAGTTTTGTTTTCTTCCAGCTGCACTCCATTTTTCTGGCTGCTGTTTTAAGGGCCCGGGTGTGCTCATTGTACCACGGTGTTGGACTATTTTCTTTAATCTTCTTTAAGCGCCGGGGAGCAACTGTGTCTAAAGTGCTGGAAAAAAGAGAGTCAATAGTTTCTGTTGCAAAATTGAGTTCCTCTAAGCTATCTGGGATGCTGAGGAGGTGAAACTGATGAGGAAGATTATTTAAAAAGCAATCTTTAGTGGCGGCAGTGATAGTCCTGCCATATTTCAAGCGAGGGGACGGCTTTGCAGCCTTAGCTAAATTAAGTATACATGATACTAGGTAATGATCTGAGATGTCGCCGCTCTGCTGCAGAATTTCAACGGTATCAACATTTATTCCATGTGACAATATTAGGTCTAACGTATGATTAAGGCGATGAGTGGGTCCTGACACTGGGTTGCCTTACTCCAATAGAGTTTAGAATGTCTCTAAATGCTAATCCTAATGCATCTTTTTCATTATCTACATGGATATTAAAATCACCAACAATTAGTACTTTATCTGCAGCCAGTACTAACTCGGATAGAAAGTCAGCAAATTCTGAAACGCAAGCACGCAACATAAGTCCAGGCCTGGTCCGCTCTCATCCTTCACTGGTGTCGCTTGTCCTTATATGCCTCCGAGCTCCCTCATGAGAGGACTCGCTCATTCTCAGTCACGCACCGGTCTCGCTCGCTCCTCCCGCGTCTCTCGCTCGTCTACCTCGCCACATACCTACAATTTAAATAGTCACGTGCCTGACAGATTATGCATCCACTTACCAAAATAAAATGTTTTGATCATTAACACT
>CM031963.1:34714559-34742059 GCA_018749465.1 Paracanthobrama guichenoti
CAAGCCAGCTGTGCATTGACTTTAAAGGGAATTTAGTGCACACTCTTTCAAAAGCTCACTGTTTATGGCGTGTTCAATGAAACGCAGATATCCAGTATTAAAGAGGAGAGCTGACTTAAAGGGACAGTTCACCCATGGGCGTCGGAATCATTGTACTCTCAAAAAAATGCTGGGTTAAAAACAACCCAAGCTGGGTTGAAAATGGACAAACCCAGCGGTTGGGTTAAATGTTTGCTCAACCTGCTGGGTAGTTTTATTTAACTCAACTATTGTTTAAAATTACTGTATCGCTTGCTTAATATGAACCCAAAGTATGTTGGAAATTAACTTTTATTAATAAGTTTCATAAATTATTAATTAAAACATGATTAATAAGTTTAATGAATAATACTTAAACAATAATAAATAGCTTATTAATAAATGTTCACCTTTTGATTATTATTGTTGCCTCTAGTAATTATGTGTCTGATTTTTCATTTCAAACCTATTTTGGGTTCATTGTAAGCCAGCCGTATAGTAATTTTTCAACAATAGTTGAGTTAAATAAAACTGCCCAGCACGTTGGGCAAACATTTAAGCCAACCACTGGGCTAAAATAACCCAACCACTGGGCTAAAACAACCCAACCACTAGGCTAAAACAACCCAACCACTGGGCTAAACCAACCCAACCGCTGGGCTAAAACAACCCAGTCGCTGTGCTAAAACAACCCAGTCGCTGGGCTAAAACAACCCTGTCACTGGGCTAAAACAACCCTGTCGCTGGGCTAAAACAACCCAGTCGCTGGGCTAAAACAACCCAGTCGCTGGGCTAAAACAACCCTGTCGCTGGGCTAAAACAACCCAGTCGCTGGGCTAAAACAACCCAGTCGCTGGGCTAAACCAACCCAACCGCTGGGCTAAAACAACCCAGTCGCTGGGCTAAAACAACCCTGTCGCTGGGCTAAAACAACCCAGCCGCTGGGCTAAAACAACCCAGTCGCTGGGCTAAACCAACCCAACCGCTGGGCTAAAACAACCCAGTCGCTGGGCTAAACCAACCCAACCGCTGGGCTAAAACAACCCTATCGTTGGTTTGTCCATTTTCAACCCACCTTGGGTTGTTTTTAACCTATCATTTTTTAGAGTGTATTTGGGTGGGACAAGACACACCCACTTTTTAAAACCAATGATATTGGACTTTTACTGTCTCTAATTCAGCACATGTCTGTTCACCCCTAACCAATAAACACTTTATTATTAAACACACATTAGATGCTTTATTCCTCGTTTCTAATATATATATATATATATATATATATATATATATATATATATATATTAAATAAATGCCTTTTTGATCTGATATGTGATGGGAAAAGGGAGTAGAGCGAGTTCGGCAAAAGGTGGATTCGAACCTCGGGTTGATTCGTATCAAAACTTTTGTCCGTGTGCCTAACCCGACACCGTTACGCTGTAAATAACTCTGTCTTCCATAAATTAGTTTGGCCCAACCAGATGTTTAGTAAACAAGGAAGTGGCATCTACTCCAGTAAAATTGTCCCTGGGGGAAACCCACATTTTATTTAGCTTCCGACGCCCATGAGTTCACCCACAAAGGAAGCTTCTGTCCTCGTTTCCTCTCCCTCTGTGTGAGTTTCTTGTTGAATGCCGGTGAGCGGACGGACACTGACTTCAGCAGGAAAACACTGTCTGAATGTGTGGTTACCAGCGTTCTTCAAAAGAAACCCACACAGGTGTGGAACATCATGAGGGCGAGTAAATGGTGACAGAACTTTATTTTTAGATGAACTCTCCCTTTAATGCCAAGTCTTGGGAATACCACAGTTGCTCAACGTCTGCGGCTCCTGCTCTCCGGCGGGACGCGGTCTCTGCCCGTCTACAGGAACACCACATCCTCTCTTGGTCAGAGATCTCACAAGCGTCGCACTGGGTTTGGTGGAATGGGGAAGACTGAAGTTTATGGTTGTGTGAATGATTCGAATGTCGCTTCGTGAGCAGAATAAATGTGCTGAGTAGATCCTGTGCAGCTCATGCCAGCTGGGTTAGTTGGTTAGGTCATGTGTGATGGGTGTTATCACAACCTCCTACATGCTAGAAGCTCCTGTGCTATTCTCAGATTCGCTGGAAACGGGGTCAAAACTCAAAATGTTATGTTGACTTGCTTCATTGGACATTTTCAGTTGGTTCAACTAAACCGCCAATGTTTAAAGACAGTCAGTTCAGATTTACCTCCAAACTCTTGTTTCAAAGCATCTTCACATTCAGTAGTGTCATTATTCAGAAGTTGTGTTCTCATCCGTCAGATCAATAATGCAGTATTGCTGAATATTAGGTGTGTTTAAACTGCGCCATGTGTTCATCTGGCTCTGTTCACGTAGAACATTAAACATAACCCGATCAACCTGAGGTTACACTAAAGAACAGGCTTTTCCCAGGGCGGGTACAAATAGCAGCTGCGCTTCGTGACACTCTCACAGTGTACTGTCCTGTCGATCATGTAGATGTGAGTCACTGCGTTTGCTCTGTAGGTGCGTGTGATTTGTGCTTTTTAATGTTATTTATATGTCAGTCGTGTGTTTGAGCTGTAAGCTAAGCCTGCGTATCATGTAGTCAAGGGTACACGGAGGAGGGAGGGAGGGAGGGAGGGAGAGAGAGAGACGCATCTGCTGAGGGTGGTGTGATACGGTGGCCACAGAGGTTCAGAGCAGACTAATGCGCTTCGCTTTCCCTGCCTCTGTGTGTGTGTGTGTGTGGACACAGGAGATGATCACAGGTTGACTAATAGCATCCTGCTTACACACACACACACACACACACACACACACACACACACACACAAACTCTATCACTAACACGTAAGTCAAGTCATTTATAACAACAAGGAAGGAAGCCAGGGAAAAGTGGACAGACTTTAAATAGCCGGTGGAAAGCAAGGGTCATTCTTGTCCATCTGTTTTGTGGACTAATAGGCTGTAATCTCCTGTGATAGGGATGCCTCTGCGGGGGCGGGGCATACACTCCAGACCCTGCCCCCAGGAAGGACAGCAGCCAATCAGCACTCTTCACAAGCTATAAAGGCTTTGAATGGCCTCATATGGAGAAGGTCGTGTAGTGATTAGAGTATAGAAATGATGCACTGATCTGTGTGTGTGTGTGTGTGTGTGTGTGTGTGTGTGTGTGTGTGGTGTGTGTGTGAGTGAGTGGTAGTTCAGGCAGGTGATGAACCTGTTTATTAATATTATTCAACACAACCTGGATGTTTCAGCTCCATGTGGAAAATGTTTCATAGTAATCTTTCCTGTAGCCTCTCACTGCTGTTGGTTTGATAAGAGCAGCACACTTCAGCATACTTTAAAAAGAGCACTTAACACACTATAGAAGAAGACACTTGAGTGTGAAGGTAAAGCATTAGTTCAGTTCACAATGAAAACCTCCTGATAGTTTCCTCTCCCATCTCATCCCAGATGTTCATGTCTTTCTTTCTTCAGTGGAAATGAAGTTTTTTGAGGAACACATTCCAGGATTTCTCCACATAATGGACTTCAATGGGACCCAACGGCTGAAGGTCCAGATCACTGCAGTTTCAGAGGAAGGGCTTCAGAGGCTCTGCACGATCCCAGAGGAATAGGGTCTGATCCAGACAAACCATCGGACATTTACAACACAAATAAACATTTATACACTTTAACCTCAAATGCTCGACTTCGGTGTTGTTCTTCTCGGCGTGTGATGTCATCCCGTCGGAAAGGTCACATGACGCAGGTGGAAGTGCCGACTCTCGTGTTAAAACGAACGTGCAAAGACTAAATCAAACGCCCTTTACACAAATAAAATGTCGGACGATTTTAAAGTTGGAGGAGAACATGAGATGGAGTTTTCCGGCACTGGGTCGGCACTTCCACCTGCGTCATGTGACCTTTCCGACAGGATGACATCACACGCCGAGAAGAACACCGAAGTCCAGCATTTGAGGTTAAAGTGTATAAATGTTTATTTGTGTTGTAAATGTCCGATGGTTTGTCTGGATCAGACCCTGTTCCTCTGGGATCGTGCAGAGCCTCTGAAGCCCTTCCTCTGAAACTGCAGTGATCTGGACCTTCAGCCGTTGGGTCCCATTGAAGTCCATTATGTGGAGAAATCCTGGAATGTGTTCCTCAAAAAACTTAATTTCCACTGAAGAAAGAAAGACATGAACATCTGGGATGAGATGGGAGAGGAAACTATCAGGAGGTTTTCATTGTGAACTGAACTGATGCTTTAATGTCCATTATTCTATATTAGTAAATTCAAATGCTTTTGTGACCCATTTAAGTACTTCAGTACATCCTTATGTGTAATTTCATAATGGTCTTTGAAATATAGTTTTTAGTAAGTGTGCTGCCGTCACACTGACAAGCATTTACGGTAAACTAAAATATACTTTAGTGCCATTTCTGCTGAAACTTGTTTGTCATGCATTTAAACATATTTGTAACAATGAAGTTGCAATTCAGAACATTTAAGATGTATTAACTTTAATGCATGTAATATTGAATAATCAAGTACTTTACATGTGCTTTAGTATGTCAAAATAAGTGCACTTAAAACATAATCCCACTTTATACGACGTCTTTAACTACTCATTAATCCTTTGATGTGATGCACTTATTGTGTACATACAGTCCCAGCAAACATGATCCACACACAGATATGACGTTTCACTCACTATAGCTCATTTCTGATGTGAGGAGAGCAAAATAAAGTCAACTGAGACGCATTACACCATATTAAACATGATTCCTTCACTTTGAGCTGAGCATGTTCTTTAATTACTGATGTGACCTTTGACCCCACAGACTGAACTAAATGAGGCATTGCTTGCTCATTGGTTGAGCTAAACTGGCATGATCTGATTGTGTTCTTAAATCTAACAGCTGATTGGCCGATTGTGATCCATTACATCCCTTTCTATCAAAGTGATTGACATTATCTCTGCGTTCTGCTCATATTTTATTACCGTTTTCTGAACTATAGCGAATGAACTGTGAGAAAATGGAGTGTGAATAGAGTTTGGTTTGACTGTACATGTTTCTGCACTGTACTTACAGTTAAAAATCCCTGCATTTTAATTTCTGTAATCACATCTATAATTACACTGTAATTACACCTTAAACCAACCCATATCAGTAAACCTGTGCTAAACCAACCCGTGTCCACCTCACCTCGTGCACTGAGCCCAACAGTTAACGGGTTAACCCATGATCACAGCTCGACACAGCGCTGATGATCTGTTTCTGAGGGCTTCCAGCTCATGCGTTCCGGTCGGAGTGACGTGGACTGATGATGTCACGACAAATCTTACATTATATAATGAGCAGCAGATCATCGGATTGGACACGTCACGAAACCAGAATGCATCTTTATGAAGCAGTGTTTGATAATGAATAAGGCTTTGTCAGAATAATAATATATTTCATATCCTGCACACGGTCTATATTTAGTGGCGATAATCCCGTGATAATCTACGGCGTATAAATGAAAGCTCGTGCAGCAGGGACGCCTGGAAAATGAGTTATGTCAAGGAATATCTGTCATTTCCCAAGAGACTGATCAAAGCCACGTCTAAAGATGTGTGAGGCTTGTGTGCATCCACACATCAAACCCCTGGATTTATGGTCTGGCAAAATAATTACTGTGGTTTGTTTCTTATGCTGAGTTATTTATGGCAGAAAAACTCAAACTGTTAAACGTGCAGTCTGGACTGGAATTAAGCTTCAAGTAAATAGACTTCGCAAACAATCAATACTTACAGAACACGATTCAGCAGTTTTGTTGCCATAAACAACCATAAGATCCATATGCATTAGTCCCAGCTGTCTCCAAATAATAGTCCAGATAGTTTCACCCTTTCTCGTCTGCTTTATGAACGTCACGTTCAGATGTTTTCAGATGAAGCCTGTTCCAGTTTCTCTCAGTGTCTTCTGCAACATGTCCCCCAACCAATACGGCTATATGGGTCGTTTGTCACTTCCCTGAAATACGACCCATAGGAGCGTTTACTAAAGTTGTGCCCCTATCGACAACAGGACACTTTCATCTTAATGCTTTGTTTCCTTTTATTTGTGTCATATTTCGGGTTTTTAGAATCGTGGGTTCGATCCCAGGGAACACATGTGCTCATAAAGTGTGTATGCAGTATAAATCACAGAGTAGGTTTAGGGGTGGGTGTAGTTAGTTAAAATATTTTTGTTAAATGGAAATATGACAAATGGTGGTAAAAAATCCACACATTGCATTTAAATGAACACGCATTTTGATTGGTCATACGTCATTTCATGGCGACAGACGTAACACGCCGCTGTCATTATTTTTACACCCGCTAGAGGGCGCTTTAACATGTAAATAAAGGTCGTAATAAAGTGCTTGAAAAACGGCCTATAGAGTCGGGTTTTTTGGAGGACAGTCTGGTCTTCTAATGAGAAATTACATCTACGATGAGAAATGAGGAATGATACCGCAGACATTACCGAAAAGTTAAATAATTCAGTGTTATTACAAATTGGTAATTTGACCAAATATTAATGTAAGCACAATAATTATCTTAGCAAAAGTGTTGCAGTGTATGGAGACCCTTGAGGAAGTGCATTTATGTGTTTTGAATGTGCATTTGTAGTGTAAATCTTAAAAGTATATATTTGAAAAACTCTACTTGCAGATATTATTATTATTATTATTATTATTATTAGTGTTAGTACTACTATTATATTGTGACTGTATAACAGTAGCATAATATATTTATGTCCATTTCTTCAAATTAAACCAAGCTTTTATTTTGGTATGTGGGTTGCCGTGAAGACCTTTGAGTTTCTGTGGGTGTATGACGTATGATATGACGATAGTTTTTTTCTCAAATGAAATGGTAAAATGCTCATGAAATGACTGGCCATGTCCACACTACGCATATTTTTCTCTCCATTTTGGCCTTCGTTCACACTGAGACGGCATTTTAAGTCAATGAATACGTAGCTTTTTGAAAACGCTGTTTTCGCGTCAAAGTGTGGACTGTGAAAATGGAGACTTTTGAAAATGACGATGCATTTTTATTCATGTGATGCTGACTGATAGCCTTTAATTTAGTTGTTATTGTGAGTTTTGCGAGCTCGTCCTTACTGTGGGGGTAAGCGACGTCATTTGTTTTGGCACGTCTCACAGTCTATATTCTCGCTCGCTTTTGCAACTTTATACTCCGTTGTTACTCTCTTTAATAACTCCACCTTACTGTCGGCCCATTTAAAAAACTAATTTAAAAAGTGCATTTCCTCTACAAAGTAAATAAACGGCTAGTGGAAATGACGCAGGTCGAAGCGTCTTAGGTTTTACTCATGCTTAGTACGGAGATGTAAGCGGTTTTAGACGTTTCGTTGTGGATGAGCAACTTTTGGAAAATGATTGAACACAATAGTGTGGATGCGGAGTGTTTTTAGACGAAAACTCAGTTTTCCGGATTTATCCGGATTAGTGTAGACGGCGCCTCGGAGCAGCACTCAAGCTGAGTCGTAGCGCGGGGCGCTGCAGACAGATGCCGGTGTGTGTACTCATAGTGTGTACGAATTTCAGAGATGTCCGGTGTGCGACCCCTTTCCGTGTGTGTGTGGTAAATGAAATTGCGGGTCTGTGCCATTCACTCACACAGACACACGCAGAACATGCAGGATTCATATTCAAATAGTCTTTTTGCGGTTAGTTAGTCTGGAGCCCTGCACTTAGATAAACATGGAAGCGACTGAAAGCAGCTGTCTATTAGTGGGGACTGAATATACTCTGTACTACCGGTACTACTGAAATGCTGGTATCGTCACATTTTAAAAATTTCAGTACTGACTTGGTTTCAAAGTACGTGTACTTTTGACATCCCTAGTCCGGACCAATACATGCTTGTCCTGCAGCAGTGGTCGAAACTGGGGCAGGGCCAGCAGTACTGTTAACAACTCGAGGTCCTATCCAGGAGCCCGAGGCTGCACGCCCGTTGCACAACAAATGTAAGTGTAACACCTAGGCACTTGTTCTAAGGGCAGTCCCGTATGCAGAAAGGCAAGGTCCATTCACAGGCTGAAATTACAGCGACAGATCAGTGTGGTGGTCACCCAATGTGTGCCATCTCAGGACTCGGTCGTGTAGCCAGTGTGGCGTGACCGCAGATGCCATATGTCCCAGGAGCCTCACAATTATTTTGGGTGGAACCGCTGTCCTGCCCCTGAATGAATTCAAGCAGTTTAGCACTGACTGGACACGCTCTTTGGTGAGATGTGCCATCATGTTAACTGAGTCCAACTCCATACAGAGAAAAGAGATACTCTGCAGGGAGAGATTGCTCTTTTCCCATTTAATCTGAAGCTCCAGATGGCTGGGCACCAGGTCCATGTGTTCATACAACAGATCTCAAGAGTGAGCTAGAATTGAGAATAGTTGAGAATAGCAGGGTAAGGGCAATCTGCGACTTTCGTGAAGAAGCTAGGTGACAGGGACAGCCCAAAATGGGAGGACCTTGTACTGATATACCCAACCCTCGAAAGCAACCTGAAGAAATGGTTTGTGTTGAGATAGAATCGAGACATGAAAGTATGCGTCCTTCATGTTGATGGCTGCAAACCAATCTTGGGGGCAAATGAGAATGCATTTCTGCATTAGTATCTTGAACAGAAGCTTGTGAAGGGCCCGGTTCAAGACAGTCCAAGGTCGACCATAACCCACAGACTTTCTCGAGTCTTTTGAGACTTCATGTCAGCTGGAGGGACCGGCTCTATCGCATCTTTCACCAGCAGGACCGCAATCTCTCCACACAGGAGCATCCTTGTCTGCCACTGAGGTAAACAAGATGCTGCTGAACCTGGGGGGACACCGGGGGAACTGAATCACATAGCTGAGTCTGATCTTCTGAATGAGCCAATGAGACGGGCTGGGAAGCGCTAGCCAGGCCAGGCACCAGCAGAACTACAGACGCACCCGTGGAGGGGCCAAACCAGGAGGTGTAGTGAGTGGCAGTGAGTGTGATATAACTCTTACCTGGCTCCACGGAAGCATTGAAGGTTTGGCTGGAGATGAGTAAAGCAAACACCTGTGCTGTGTTGAGAGTGAGGAAACGCACTGTCGCTCACTGTCAAACCAGGCCGCATGTGTCCCGGGCGCCCTCTGCAATGGCCAGGCAGTGGGGCAGCCCTCGGCAGTCTGGTGACAGCAGCATCCTGCCTGGACAGGATGTGTTTGAACGTCTCTGTCTGCTTCTGTACTGCTGAGAACTGCAGGGCAAAGTCCTCGACAGTGTTGCCAAAGAGGCCAGCCTGGAAGATGGGGGCATCAAGATAGCGAACTTTGTTGGCTTCCTTCATCTCAGCCAGGTTTAGAGATGGCGTTCATGGACCAACAAGGTGGACATCATCCTGCGTATGAACCAAAGTGGTTCTCTGTGGAGACCAGAAACCAGAATGGGGAATAACAGAGGGGACTCCACCTTTTTCAAGGTATTGGAGTCTCGATCTTAACATCGCAATGGTCATGTTCCCACACTGAGACTTATCAACGAGTGCTGCCTCAGTGTGTTTACGGGCCAGACATGTGAGGCAGTGATCGTGGCTGTCAGACGGGGCCAGGGAACGACCACATCCATAAACACACGGGTGAAATGCCATCTTAAGAAAGACACAGCGTCACCCATGTTATTTTATCCAGGGGTGTGATCACTGCACTTGTCTGTGCAAACTTGCTCTTTTGGCGCAGACACCGCTGAATGCGCCTTATTTCCAACGCAGACACACCTCATCTCTCAAGCGAAATAAACAAAATAAGTCAAGTCAAAGTCAAGTCAAAGTCAGCTTTATTGTCAATTCTGCCATACATACTGTACATACATACAGAAAATTGAACTTCTATGACTCTCAGACCCTAGGTGCCTAACAACAACAAAACAATAACAACAAAAGTTTAACAGTAACAACAACAGAAGAAAGATTTAAAAAAAAAGATGGATAAAGTGAATTATGGAGGTAAAGTGGCGATGGCAAATAGTGCAAACAATAGTAACAATAGTGCAATTTCAGATTTAAGTCAGTGCAGGTATAAAATAAAATTATAAGAGTGTGTGCAAAAAAAGAGTCTGTAAGAGAGGAGACCAATTTCTCAGAGAGACAACATAATGAGGTAGATGAAAGGAGGAGAACTGAAGGGGGTGATTCCCAGATCAGGTGCGTGGGGCAGAAGAGGGGAGAGTAGGCAGAGTCGGGAGGGAGTTCAATGCCCTGACAGCTTGGGGAATGAAGCTGTCCTTCAGTCTGCTGGTCCTTGCCTGGAGACTGCGTAGCCTCCTCCCTGATGGCAGCAGACTGAAGAGGCTGTGCGATGGGTGGGTGGGGTCTCTCGTAATGATGAGGGCTTTGCGGGAGAGGCGGGAGTTATAAATGTCCTGGAGGGGTGGGAGAGAGACACCAACGATCTTCTCAGCTGCTCTCACTATGCGCTGAAGTGCTTTACGGCAGGATGCGTTGCAGGCCCCGTACCACACAGTGATGCAGCTGGTCAGAATGCTCTCGATGGTGCCTCTGTAGAAGGTGCGCATGATGGGGGCTGGGGCTCCGGCTCTTCTCAGCTTACGGAGAAAGTAGAGTCGCTGCTGTGCTTTCTTGGTCAGTGCTGTGGTGTTGGCGGTCCAGGAGAGGTCTTCTGTGATATGTACACCCAGAAATTTGGTGCTCCTCACCCTTTCCACGGTCGCACTGTTGATGGTCAGAGGAGCGTGCTGGGTGTGCATTCTCCTGAAGTCAACAACAATCTCCTTCGTCTTCTCCACGTTCAGAGAGAGATTGTTGTCGCCACACCACCTGGCCAGGCGGCTCACCTCGCTCCTGAAGTTTGTCTCATCATCGTTGCTAATGAGACCAACTACAGTCGTGTCGTCCGCAAACTTGATGAAGAGATTGCTGTTGTGTATGGGTGTACAGTCATGTGTCAGCAGAGTGAAAAGGAGGGGGCTCAACACACATCCCTGAGGGGCTCCAGTGTTCATGATGATGGAGCTGGATGAGTTACTGCCGACCCGAACTGCCTGAGGTCTTCCCGTCAGGAAGTCCAGCAACCAGTTGCACATCGATGTGCTGAGTCCCAGCTGTGACAGTTTTTGAGTGAGCTGTAGAGGGATGATTGTATTGAATGCTGAACTAAAGTCTATGAACAGCATTCTGACATAAGTGTCTTTATTTTCCAGGTGTGTGAGTGCTGAATGGACGGTAGTGGCGATGGCGTCATCGGTCGAGCATTTAGACCGATATGCAAATTGGTAGGGGTCCAGGGAGGGGGGAGGACAGACTTAATGTGGTGCATGACTAGCCGCTCAAAGCACTTCATAAGGATGGGGGTAAGTGCGACTGGATGGTAGTCGTTGAAGCAGGATGGAGATGATTTCTTAGGGACTGGAATGATGGTGGTTGCTTTGAAGCATGTGGGGACGACAGCTTGACTCAGTGAGATGTTGAAGATGTCTGTGAAGACATCAGTGAGTTCCTCTGCACAGTCTCTCAATACACGTCCAGGAATGTTGTCAGGACCTGGAGCTTTGCGTGCGTTGACCCTGCTGAGGGATCTTCTCACGCTGTCCCTGGGCAGTGACAACATCTGGTCATCGGGAGGAGGTGGTGACTTCTGTGCAGTGGTGCTGTTGTGAGCTTCAAAGCGAGCAAAGAAAGTGTTCAGCTCATTCAGCAGGGGGGTGGAGCTGTCACATGTCCGTGCAGGGGGCTTATAATCTGTGATGGTCTGAATCCCCTGCCACAGGCTCCTTGTGTCTCTGCTGTCGCTGAAACGATGGGCTATCCTCCTGGAGTACTGTCTCTTAGCCTTCCTGATGCCGCGTGACAGGTTGGCCCTTGCTGTCCTCAGGCCCACCTCATCTCCAGCTCTGAAGGCAGCGTTACGAGTCTTCAGAAGTCTGTAGACATTTCCTGTCAGCCACGGTTTTTGGTTGGGCCAGACGGTGATGGTCTTTGTGACTGTTACATCCTCAATGCACTTGGTGATATAAGAAGTAACAGTCTCAGAGTATTCCTGGAGGTCTGTGGTGTTGTGGTAGGTTGCAGCCTGTTTAAACATGTCCCAGTCAGTGGTGTCGAAACAGTCTTGAAGAGCCTCTGATGACCCTTCAGGCCAGACTTGAATCTGCTTCTGGACTGGTTTGGTGGCTTTCACAAGTGGTCTGTATGCTGGCATTAACATAACAGTGATGTGATCTGAAGCAGCACCAAGGGGGGGGGGAAGGGCTTTGTAAGCTCCTCTCTGTGTAGTGTACACAAAGTCCAGAGTGTTGTTTCCACGTGTTGGGAATTCAATGTGTTGATGAATTTTTGGAAGCACACTCTTTAAGCCTGCATGGTTGAAATCTCCAGCCAAGATGAGAAAAGCATCTGGGTGGGCTGTCTGCTGATCACTGATGTGTTTATAAAGATTATTTAGTGCCTCACTCCTGTTGTTGTTGGAGCTGGGGGGGATGTATACAGCAACAAGTATAATAGCTGAATATTCCTGCGGTTTATAAAACGGCCGACATTTAATAATCATAAACTCCACCAGGGGTGAGCAGTGTTTGCAGACCACAACAGCATCGCGGCACCACGCATCATTGGTGTAAACACAGAGTCCGCCGCCGCGGGTCTTACCTCCTCGACGGGCACTCTGTCCGCCCGATGGCATGTGCGCTGATCGAGCTGAATGGCGCGGTCGAACGCTGTTGTTGAGCCATGTTTCCGTGAACACAAAAACACAACAGTCTCTTACGGTCTTCCGAGTAGAGCAAAGAAGACGAAGATCGTCCAGTTTATTGTCCAACGAGCGTACGTTAGCGAGAATGATGGTGGGGATAGCCGGCTTGTGTGGGTTATCCGCTAGCCTGACACGGATTCTCTCGCTTCCCCTCTTCTGTTTCCTCTCACCCTGTTTGTGGCGCCTCCACTGTGGGAGAGGTGCAGTAGTGGGGGACGGTGATGGGGTAGGCCCCCGGAGAAGGCCATGATCCCGCAGATCTTGAGCGAGCGCCGATCTTGGATTGAAGACTGTAGTTTTTCCAACCTCGAGCAGAAACTCACGTCTGTAGCTGAGTTTGCAGATGAACGGACGCGACAAGGACGTACAAAAACACTGTGATTTACACGACGAAAAACACAAAAACACCGGTCCGTCGGGAGAGAGAGAAGCCGCTGCGTGTGCACGCGCCGCCATCTAAAAAAAAATTTTTTCCTAAAAAAATAGTTTTTGCTGCTCGGCTCTGAAGCACCCAAATACATCAAGTACCAATACATCAGTATTGACGTAACATCAATGTGACTGACTGACAGGGAATTGTAGTGTGTTATCCAATATCACATTTAATGTTAATATATTTTAAATGTACTAAATTGCAGCGAGTTACAATAGAAATAACATTAAAGTATATTTTAGTTGACCATAAATGTCATTCATCAGTACTTTTCAAGCTCAGGTAATTGCTTTTAATTGTATATAACATGCATTTAAGGGTCTGAAAATATTACATTGAGTTTGTCCTTAAGTATATTAATTTAAAATATATTACCGTAGTAAGTCTTCTTTAAAGTATAAGCGCCAGCTCCAGATCCGCACCAAAAGCAGACGCAGATCCTTTCATTGTGAAGAACATCACGCCACACATCCAGTCAGTTTGTCTTTTAGTTAGCTGTCCTTTTAAATTGACCAGGACAAGAGCTGAGACAGTGAACTTTAAACTACACATCAGATGCGTCAATATCCAGCGTTCGCTGCTCGACGGTTCAGACATTGCTCCTCCACTCCGGTGAGTTATTAGTTATTAGTTTTTGTGGAAGTTCAAAAATGAGGTCAACAAATAAAGCCAAACTCCAGGATGAGCCGCACATGTGTGTTTACTGTAACACGCGACTGTCCGACTCTTCACAGAGCAAAGACAGGGTTACGCTTCAGCTCCATGACCCAAAGGCAGGCTTTCTACTCACTATACGTAACTTTGCAATGCCAACTGCCTCTGATTAGAGTATTAGTAGACTGTTCGTGTCAGTAGAATAAGTTGACAAACAGAGTTTTAAAACCAGTGAGGTCCCAAATTTGAGCTATTTAGGGGTTCCGGGTGTATGCTCCCCGAGACCATTTCTCTGGTCTACATATGTGCGTTTATGAATAATAAATTGCTTTCAAAACCACGTTAGTGGGCAGTAGATTATCTGTCATACCTGCTCTCTCGTTTCATCACTCTCTCACTCTTTCCTTTTCTCTCAGTCTCCTTCTCTTCCCCTCCTAAAGCTGAGCTCTGACTGATAGTCTTCTCTTTTACATCTGCGAAGAAAGTAAACATAGGGTTAACTGATATATAGCCTATATTTTATTAATCATTTTCATGTTAATTCACTGAAGGCTACGAACGCTAGGTATAGTTTATTAAAATTATTTATTTAATGTATTTCATCATTCACAATATGTACACATTCATTATCTTATGCCTAATCTGATGTACTTTTTTAATTCAAAAAGGCAAAATTAGACAATTTTATTAGTTTGCCTGATTATTTTTGTCGGTTGTTTAGCATTTGTATCCTAAAACAGCTGTCAAATATGAAATGTTTAGCTACTTACATCCAGCACCGTTTACTGAAGCGTTGAGTCTCGCTCAGCAGCTTCTGTGAACATAAAGCCCGCCTACTTTGATTTGATTGGTCATCTCAAATATTTTGACATTGACGAGCGGGGACAGACCAATGACAGCTCAGATGAGCAGATCTTGGTGCTATCAATATCCTTGCAGCTCTAAAGTAGTGTTAATACTCTATTAGTCAATTATTTCACAACATTTATTATATACACCACCTTGTGATCTCATTGCTGGATACGGCCATGGATGGCAGAATGTCTGTTTATGGAGCATCAAAATAAAGAGTTAGCAGGGAAAGACACAGCTCTTTTGTCAGTGGGAGAGGCAGCAACTCTTATTTTCATGAGTTAAGTCTGAACGTATTCAACAGATCGAGCTGCGAAAGCGTCTTCAGCTCCACACAGATACTCTGTTTCTCTCCGTGTAGAGTTGATCTGATAATGCTGAATTATAGAACATTAAATACCTGTAATAACATTAGATTACCTTTTAAAATACTCAGACTAGAGTTACTTATGCATTGATTACTTGATGTTCACACAGAACAAAGCGGAAGGTTTTGTTAGCTTTTGAGGATCATAGAGTTCAGATGAACTCAATAAAGAGGACCTTAGTGAGCACAGGCTCTGTTGATTTCCAGAGCTTTTTGTGTGTTCAGATGGCAGACTGTGTGTTAATGTGTAAGCCGTCAGAAGATCGAGTGCTTCTGAATGTTTGTGCTGATGGCTAGACAAATTCTGTTGTCACTGTGACTTTCAGTGTTATCTTTACACATACACATGTGGTCATCGGCTTGAGTTCGTATAGTAAAGCTGTGTGTGTGTGTGTTTGTGTGTCAGAGCTCAGTTCCACGCTTATGGAGAAGATGCAGTCTCGGGATCTGCTGCTGGGGCTTCAGCTGCCGGAGCTGGACGATCTGGGTCAGTTCCTCCGCTCTCTGCCCACCTCCACACTGCTGGGCCTGGGCGCCCTGACCGCGGTGCTGGCCTACTGGATCGCCAGCCGCCCTCGAGCCATTGTCCCGCCCTGCGACCTCCGGCACCAGTCGCAGGAAGTGCAGGTAGGACACGACCACACAAACCTCCTGATCGAATGCACACTCCACAGGGCTCAAGATCATTTCAAATAAGACAAAACAAGCTTTACAATACACGCCAACACTTTACTTTACAGTGTCCTGTTACATACATACCATAGTAATAACAGTTAATTATGCATAATTACATGCAAACCAAACCCTAACCCTATAGTAACTACATGTAGTTAATTAATATCACTCAGTACTTAAATATATAATCACACTGTAACAATGACACATTGACTGTAACAGCATTAGTTCACTTTAAAATGAAAATGTCCTGATCATTAATGTCCTCTCCCCCATCTCATCCCAGATGTTCATGTCTTTCTTTCTTCAGTGGAAATGAAGTTTTTTGAGGAACACATTCCAGGATTTCTCCACATAATGGACTTCAATGGGACCCAACGGCTGAAGGTCCAGATCACTGCAGTTTCAGAGGAAGGGCTTCAGAGGCTCTGCACGATCCCAGAGGAACAGGGTCTGATCCAGACAAACCATCGGACATTTACAACACAAATAAACATTTATACACTTTAACCTCAAATGCTCGACTTCAGTGTTGTTCTTCTTCTCGGCGTGTGATGTCATCCCGTCGGAAAGGTCACATGACGCAGGTGGAAGTGCCGACTCTCGTGTTAAAACGAACGTGCAAAGACTAAATCAAACGCCCTTTACACAAATAAAATGTCGGACGATTTTAAAGTTGAACATGAGATGGAGTTTTCCGGCACTGGGTCGGCACTTCCACCTGCGTCATGTGACCTTTCCGACGGGATGACATCACACGCCGAGAAGAACAACAGCATTTGCAACAAGCATTTGCAACAAGAGCATTTGAGGTTAAAGTATATAAATGTTTATTTGTGTTGTAAATGTCCGCTGGTTTGTCTGGATCAGACCCTATTCCTCTGGGATCGTGCAGAGCCTCTGAAGCCCTTCCTCTGAAACTGCAGTGATCTGGACCTTCAGCCGTTGGGTCCCATTGAAGTCCATTATGTGGAGAAATCCTGGAATGTGTTCCTCAAAAAACTTCATTTCCACTGAAGAAAGAAAGACATGAACATCTGGGATGAGATGGGGTGAGGACATTAATGATCAGGACATTTTCATTTTGAAGTGAACTAATGCTTTAAGGTGTCATTGTTACAGTGTGATTATATATTTAAGTACTGAGTGATATTAATTAACTACATGTAGTTACTATAGGGTTAGGGTTTGGTTGAGGGTTGTAATTAATCATAATTTACTGTTAATAGTGTAGTACGTACATGTAACATTTGTAACAATGGCACTGTAGAGTGTTGCCTAGTTTATTAATGTTACTCAGTGCATGTATAATTACACTGTAACAAACACACCTTGAAGTATGAAGTATAATATCATTTATTTCATTTAAACAAATCTATATAAACTACAGAATGCTATTACAGTTACAGATAAACTGAAATCATAAAGAAGCATTTACATTTAAACATTTTCTGAAATAAAAAAGATGTTTACAAGTAGGAAACTAGGTAACATATTAGTAAATCAATAAAATATTGATGAATAATTAAAATAATTAAATTCTAACTGAAATTTCTTCATGGTTTACATTTGTATTACTAATGAATTTACACAACCTGTGTATTTCTCTTTTCTTGATACTATTATATATATTTTAATATTTTGAGTGAGTTTGTTTTTCATTTTGATTTTAAGGTTTTAGTAATGTTGCAGTGTGTTTTTGTCATTGTTAATAGTTTTTAAGTTTAGCTTGGCGAGCACTAGTTAGTGAGCATCATGATGTGCTCCTCACAGTGTTCAGAAGCATCCCATGATGCACCTCATGAATGTGTTTATAAGGATTGTTGTCCTGTGCTGAATCCTGCGTGCTCAAATCTGCCTCTCTGTTTAGTCACTGCTTTGCATAAAAGCAAAAGATGTGAGACAGGTGGCGCGTGGGTCGCCCTGAAACATGAAGCCGGTCAGTGCATCTCCTGTATATGTTCAGACTCTCTGCTCAAGTCCAGCTCAGGAGATAACAGGAGTTTCAGTGGCCATCTTTATAAAGCTCTGAAAGCCCTTCACTATTGATCGGACAGGACATCTGACCTGAACCCAAACACACGAGCACATCCTACAGAGGCCAAGCCAATGCAAATATAAATGCAAACACAGATGCAAACAAGCACCAGATGAACAATTCAACAATACTTCTTTCATACAGTTATTAAAATGGGATTTACAACAGATGTCCTCCTCTCTCAGCCTTTCTGTCCCACGTGTGTTTTCCAGCTGGAAGACGGCGCTCGGCGGTCCATGATGGGCAGCGGCTCTGAGCTGCTTGCGTACTACCACGAGGACGCCAAGACCATGTATGAGGTGTTTCAGCGAGGCCTGCACATCACCGGTGAGACACACATCATGTGCACTGGACAGAGAGGGTCAGTTCAGTCCAGCGCTCATGCCACACACCCGGATCTGATTTATGCAAATCATGTACAATCACACAGCGCTCGTCCTTCAGTTCGCCTGGACAATATCATCTGATCCGCGGAATAAGGTCAACAGTCTACTTAAAGAGATAAAGATGCATTTCTACAGCTCAGACTAGCTTCTGTCTGCATCTGAGATGGGTCGTACCAATAACATCACACAAGCTAAAAACATGGCTCCTTCAAGGCTTATAAAGATATAGAGTTGCAAGAGAATGACAGTGGATCGAGTGGATTAAGAATCAAGGGTTCATACACTTCTGAACAGGTCATTTTAATAAATTCAGCTGTTGTTTTGTCTTCTGGACTATATGTAAACATCTTTTACGTGAAAATATCTAATTCAGGACAGCACCAAATATATCGCATCTCTCTTGTTTTGTTAAAATTATTCACATTTTCTCAGATTCTGCAAACGGTTCACACACTTTTTACTTTTTAACTGTATATATATATATATATATATACATAAGAGTGCATGATATTCTGAACGCCACCGTGTAATTTGAGCTCGACCGCATGATGAAATGCTTTCTGTAATAACACACATTCATTGCTCCAGGCCAGCAGCGCTGAATTAAACACATTTACTCAGAACTGACTTCCCCTTGATCCCAAAACAAAGGGTTGTATGGGCAGCACTTCATTATTTAATGCACTTATTAACAGCAAGCATTAGTTACAGCTTTGATAGTCTTAGACAATAGAAATACTGTTCATTGTTAGTTCATGTTCGCTCAGGTCCATTAAACCATATTAACAGATGCAACTTTTGATTTGAATCATGTATTAACATTAACTGAGATTAATAAATGTTTTAGAGGTATTGTTCATGGTGTCAGGGTTTCTGCGGGTCTTAAAGTCTTAATTTGACCTTCCACAGTTTAAGGTCTGGATCGGAAAGTCTTAGATTCAATATCATGGCATTAAATTAGGGCGCTATGATTTCTGTGATCCATTTATAAAAATTTACTGTATAATGCAGAATGACACAGATGAATAAATTAACAGTAGGTCAGACTCTTAAAGGGCCAGTTCACCCATTAAAGAGAATCCTGGGATCATTTCCTCGCCCTAATGTCGCTCAAACCCGTCAGACTTTCCTTCCTCATATAAAGCCATGGAGTCTCTCCAGAACATCTGGAATAATCCGCTCGATCCGTATGGATCAGTTTTCCCATCTCTTTATGAGCTTTCTGAAGCGTCAGTGGAAGTTGCTTAGCCTGTCAATGGAGGACAGAAATCTTTCCATTTCATTACAGATCTCTTCACTTGTGTTCAGAAGATGAGCGAGAGTCCGGCATGTGTAATCATTAAAGCAGAGGCCAGAAACATTAACACAATAAACTATAAAACAGATTTCATAAAGCCCAACATTAAACCGCATGCGCTGCAGAAATGAAGTTCTTCCTCAGGATTTCTGTTCTCTAAACTCTAAACATCCTTAAATCAGGACACATTAATGACAGCGGGATGAAGAAATGAGGAGAATGAAGAGAGTTCATCTGAGTTAAGCTGATCTTTATGATCACACCGCCAGAGATTTGCTCGTTTTAATCATAAAATCACTTAATTTTGTTAATAGATCATTTCTTCATTTTGCATGTCATTAAATGTTTAAGCTATGTTTTATAAAATGAATTGAAAAGTTATGGAGATCTGATGGAAATTGTATTTTCAAACTCTGAAGTGTCACTAATAACTAATAACTCATTTACATTTAGAGAACCGTGTTCCCTTCAGTTTATTCCTTACATTTTCTTTAATTGGTCTTAAAAGGTCTTACATTTACAGTACCTTCACAACACCTGCAGAAACCCATGCTAACTAATGTAGTTAACGAATGTTAGCGTGTTTGAGAGTGGATGTGACGTGTCTCTGTCACGCGTGTGTGTGAGCAGGTGATGGACCGTTTCTAGGCTCCAGACTCCCCAATCAACCCTATAAATGGCTGTCCTATAAAGAGGTGAGTGGAGGAGTGAAGTGCGGCGCGTGTAAGCATCTGTAATCATCCGATCCGATCCGACCTGTGGGCCGTGTCTCCGCAGGTGTTCCGCAGGGCAGAAGACTTGGGCTCGGGTTTGTTGTCTCAGGGATGTCAGCCCAACACGGATCAGTTCATCGGGGTGTTTGCACAGAACCGGCCTGAGGTAAAGCACACCACAGCACAGCCTGCCAAAGCCCATGAATACAGACTCATGACCCCTCGTCTTCTGCCTTTCAGTGGATCATCTCTGAGCTGGCGTGCTACACGTACTCTATGGTGGTGGTGCCGCTGTACGACACGCTCGGAGCCGACGCCATCCGCTACATCATCAACACCGGTCAGGCCCATTCACTCATTCACACACCCTTCACTGCTTCAGAGCCTTCAGTCGACAGTTCAAGCTATGAAGAACCTTTATTTTTCAGAGCGTCTCCTTCCATCTTTGACCGAGAGCATTTTGTTTTTCAGCTGAAATCTCCACAGTAATCTGTGATAAACCAGAGAAAGCCACGGTGCTTCTGGAAAACGTTGAGAGACGAGAGACGCCCGGTCTGAAGATGATCATCCTCATGGATGCGTTTGAGCCTCAGCTGGTAGAGGAAGGACAGAAGTGTGGCGTTCACATCCAGGCCCTTAAAGACGTGGAGGTGAGAAGGACCGCATGTCCTCACGCTTTTACCATTCAGTGTAAACCACCGCTTCCCAACCGCACGTCAGCACGCCAGCTGTGTTCATTTTGACAGCAATTTCTGATTTAGTTTTAATCATAGTCTTTTGACTAAAATGCCATTTAGCTTTAGTCATATTTTAGTCACCTGGATTGTATTAAGTTTTAGTCTAGTTGATAGCTAATCTAATGAGTTTAATTAAACTGTAATGCATTCATTGAGCATTTAAGCATTAAAGACTGTTACTGAATACATGACACAACTCACATTTACACATAATCCTGTGTTTTTGATCATTCAAGCGCAAAAATACACGAAAGAGCTCAATGCACTTTGTGTTTGTTTTTAAAAACATCTATATAGTTTTATTAATGCTGTACTTCTGCTTTAGTTAGTATACCAGGTTCAGCTAAAGCTTCACATAAGTTTGTTTATTTTTCCTCCTGACTGTGAATTAAATGGGAATGAAATTAAACCCAGTTTATTGTGTAACCAAACACATTTATATAATGCGGGACTTTTAATGATAAACAAGCTGGAAATACACCAGGACTCTTATTTTGAAATGCCGTACTATTGCAGTTCAGATGAGGAGATGAAATATGCATCGTTACAGCCGTCTGAATCACATTACTATATAAACATGGTACAGTAAACAGTGTGATTATTCCTCAGCATTCGTTCATAAACATGACCTGTCGTAAATGTGTGTTATTCACTGATTGAGCCGCTCTGAAGCGCTGTCGCGTGAGCCTGAGTTTTCCCGCCGTTAGATCCGCACGTGTGCTCATCCGTTACACAGGACATCAGCTCTGACGGGATCTCTTCCCTAAGCGTCTCTCTCTAACATTTTCCTCTCGTTTTTATTCGTTGATGAAAATGACAGTAGATTTTTGTCATAGTTTTTGTCATCCAACACTGGTTTTCATTTAGTTCTCGTCTCGATTCCTTCATGAACGTGCCATAGACAGACCAGACGCATGTGAAGATGACTTTCAGTGACCTCTTACTGACCCCTGTCAGGATCATTTTGAAGGTTGAGTCCTTCATCTTTAGTATCTGGTAAGAGATGAATCTGTTGGCAGTGTTGGGGGTAGGGACACATTTCAAGTAACTGGAGCTATGTAATCAGATTACTTTTTCAAGTAACCAGTAAAGTAACACTTTTAAATCTACAACATAATATCTGAGTTACTTTTTCAAACGAGTAACGCAAGGGGTAAGAGCAGAGGCGTTGTGTTCGCTGTGCTCCTCAAAATCAATGCAAACTCAGAATATTACTAATAAAGCTCACGAAGATAAACACTAGGAAACAGACTTTAATGACAAATACACTGGAGACAGGAAAGCACATAAACGAGAACTGAACTGAGACTTGCACGCATGGACCAAACAAGGGAACTGATGAGATAACTGGACGCCAGGCGTAAATAATGACCAATCAGGACAACTCCACTGCCCTTCAGAGGTTTTTGATCGGTAAGATTTTTAATGTTTTTAGAAGCTCTTATGCTCACCAAGGCTGCATTTATTTTATTACAAATACAAAACTGGTTTAAAATGTAAAAGATTATTATTGTGTACATAAATATAAAAGTGCTTTAGTGTAATCCAGCTGGTCCTGTAGATGGTCTGCTTTAACCTTGCGCATGAGCAGATCCGTTTCCTCTCTGGAGAAGCGTTCAGTCTCTCCGCATGTAAATAGTGAATCCGCTCATGGTGCGAGCACAACTGGCTTTTAAAGGGAAAGGGAGATGAGACTCTGATTGGTTTATTGCTCGTTACGCCCAAAACACACCCATGACTCATTAAGAGACGAGGGACGACCCTTTTGGACCATGAGCCGGGAGCTCCGAACCGTTTTTCCCGTCGTTGAACTAGCAAAAGTGGATTCGGACACGCCATAAGAGCTCCTGCGCCACTCTGTAAAATAGGGACCCTGATGTGAAAGAGCCTTTACATCTGCCAAAAATAGAACGTTTTATGTTGCTATTTTAAAAAAGCAAGCCCAGCCTAGGGGAGGAAAACGTAACACAACACATTACTTTTCATAAAAATTAGTTATTTTTTAAGGGAGTAACACAATATTGTGACTGTCATAAGGAGTCCAGCAGCAAGACGTGGGCGATGGCTCATATCTGAGGATTGTTTTCCGCACCGCAGACTTCCTCGGTAGTTTATCAGGGGAATCGGTCTGAGGAAGAAAGCATTCCAGCATGCAATCTCATCGAGACAGGCATCAGCTTGCATTCAGACCAGCCTTGATCGAGCTCTGCTCACTACACAACATGGCCTGCTTCCTGTCAGTGTGTGCAGATGAATGTAATGAATCGTGGGTGAACTGTATTGATGCACAGAATGTTGTTGTTTAAAGTCTTCTTGTTGTTTCCAGGCCCTGGGTCGAGATCACTACAGGAAACCCGTGGTGAGTGTGAAACTAACACTTCACAGCCAGTGTTCAATAGACTGAACACTATTGTTGTAGCTGACATTTGCTGCACTGAAACATGATAAACCCCCCTGAACTCCTTTTATTCCAGTCAAAAACTGAATCGACCTGAATACATTACTGTATACCATCAATTAAATCAGGTAGAAGAAGCTCTTAATGGTACCAGTTGCAGGAAACCACTTTTTTTGCACTCGACTGAGCGCCTATATGAAGAGCAGATGATGCTTTCCTTCTGAAAGCCTTGTCACATACCAAAGCAGCCCATGTAGAAAGGCTGGTTATGTCTGGAAACAAGCCTTATTTGCAGACAGTCTGCCTGAAAAGATCTGATCTGAGGAGAAATCTGATTTGCCTGCAGTCTGAACACAGTCTAACAATCCAAACTGACAACTTCAAGAGAATTATTTATTACAACCTTTCTAATACAAACATCCTACAAAAAGTCTTTATGAAAACATTTATTTTAATGTCACTTCTATTACTATGTTCTATGTCACTGTTTTCTTCTGTTAATGACACCTGGTGCCCAGCAGCACCTGTCCACTGTCCAGATATGAGTGTTCCTCATGTTTCGGCTTCATTTGATTTCATTTCATTGATCGCTAGATTTATCAGATAGGAAGGTAGATGACTGCCAACTCTCCTTAAGGTCTAAAGCAGATTGTGCTCCTCTGTAGTCTCTGGGACAGTCTGCCCCTTGAGGTCAGGAGTGGTACTACACTCACGTCTGAAGACACGCCTACCTGCCCTCACCTTTATTCTTGATATGTTGTTGTATGGAAGGCACTTTGGACAACTTGAGTTGTGTTTAAATGGTATATAGACATACAATTAAATGTTAGATGCATAATGCATAAATGGCAGTGTAAAGTTGCTAGTGTGTCTGCTGAGACCAGGGCGATCCTCTCATCAGCGCTTCAGTGTTGTGATCTGTGCACTTCATTTATATTCATCTTGTTGAGATGTGTCCAGTAACAGTTTGATGTGTTCTCACAGCCACCAGCACCAGATGACCTGTCTATCGTCTGCTTCACCAGTGGAACCACAGGTCAGTCAACGCAGCTCCACATTCTCTTATGTCACAGGTTAACCCTAACGCAACCCAACAAAACCTAACCCAAACGAACCAAACCAAACCCAGCCTAACCTAACCTCACCTAATCTAACCCAACCTAACCAAACCTAAACTAACCTAACCAAATCCAACCTAACCAAACCTAAACTAGCCTAACTCAACTAACCTAATCTAACCCAACCTAACCAAACCCAACCTAACCTAATCTAACCCAACCCAACCTAACCAAACCTAAACTAACCTAACCAAATCCAATCAAACCTAAACTAACCTAACCTAATCTAACCCAATCTAACCAAACCTAAACTAACCTAACCAAACCTAAACTAACCTAACCTAACCTAACCTAACATAATCTAACCCAACCTAACCAAACCTAAACTAACCTGACCTAACCTAACCTAACCTAATCTAACCCAACCCAACCCAACCCAACCTAACCAAACCTAAACTAACCTAACCTAACCTAACCAAACCAAACCTAACCTAACCTAACCTAACCTAATCTAATCTAATCTAACCCAACCTAACCAAACCTAAACTAACCTAACCTAACCAAACCAAACCAAACCTAACCTAATCTAATCAAACCCCTAACCTAACCTAACCTAACCTAACCTAATCTAATCTAACCCAACCTAACCAAACCTAAACTAACCTAACCTAACCAAACCTAACCTAACCTAACCTAACCTAATCTAAGCCAACCCAACCCAACCCAACCTAACCAAACCTAAACTAACGTAACCTAACCTAATCTAACCAAACCTAACCAAACCTAAACTAACCTAACCTAATCTAACCCAACCTAACCAAACCTAAACTAACCTAACCAAACCTAACCTAACCTAACCTAACCTAACCTAATCTAACCAAACCTAACCTAACCTAACCTAACCTAATCTAACCAAACCTAACCTAACCTAACCCAACCTAACCTAACCTAACCTTACTCCAAATCTAACCCAACCTAACCCAACCTAACCCAACCTATCCTAACCTAACCAAACCCAAACCCAAACCTGATCCGACCCGGCCCAAACTAACCCAGTTCCACAACAATGCTACAATATATATATATATGTATTTAGCTGTTTGTTTGTTTTTCATATGCATGTGAACATAGGAGAGCAGGAAAACATTTTTTGTTTGGAGAACACAGTTTCAGGATCCAGTTGCAGCTTTATTAAAGCAATCCAGAATCAAAATCCATAACACAGGCAATAGGTCAAAACACAGGGCAGAAAACACAGGGAAATCTGGGAAACCAGGCAGGAAGTCAAAACCAAAACATGAGTAACCAGAGGGAGAGCGCTCAGAAATGCAGTGTGACACTAACACAGGTGAGTGAAATGAGTGAAAACACAGGACTTTAACAGGCAGACATTAACAAGATAATGAGACACGGCCGAGCGTAATCACAACAGGACCAGGCAAATGCAGCTCAGGATAAGATAGCCCATGAGTCGGGGCAGTGGCCTGTGGTGGAGATCATGGGCATGTGACAATAATCACATTTGTTTGAGCCATTTCAATGTATTTTATTTTAAATAATCTTGTCTCATTGAATTTTGCTAAACTTGCATAAATTGATGTTATTTGACCAGACTCAGACTCTAAAAGATTGTCACACAAAATTGGATCAAAAATGCTAAATTAAATGTTGAATGACTGCCAAGATGCAACATGAGGTCATGAGCAGTTAATCAGTAGTTAACAGCTATTCCATTTCAATCATAGCTAGCGTTTGGACTTTATCTCCTGCGAGATCCCCTCGGATTCTGGGGATTATTTCGGTATTATTTCTACATACATGCCTGTGATAAAGTGTCAATCAAGTGAAATGGAGCGTGGTAAGATATGAGCCAGATATGAGCTGTGTGCAGATGTGCTTATTGTCCTCAGTAAATCATCACCTATAACAGATACATCAGCACATAAACATGCTGGAGAACCTCTCCTCACATCATCATCCTCGTGTGGATTCTCATCCGTTTGTAGTGTTGATCTGAAAATACAGCTTTGTCCCCGTTATGATTGAATCACAGGACCGGATACCAGTCATTTGCCAAGAGATCTCGTATTTATTATTTTTGTATGTCAGACATAGTAGAGACATTGAAAAGTTATCGTTTCATGCCAGCTGTATATGTTTCTCCATTCCTCTATTCCTCTACCTTCTCCATCTTCCCTCTGTCTCTCTACCCTCTCTATTGTTGTCATCGACTCCTTCTCCGTTGTTGTCTCCTTCTCACCCCTCTGATCACCCTCTCATCCGGGCAGTACACTCGATTTGGATGTTATATAGAGGAGCTCACTAGGAAGAGATTTCCTTAGAAGGCAGAGAAACATGCGTCCTATGTTTAAAATAAAGCGTATACTTCATGCTTACACATGTGCTTCCCATATCAGAATACTGTACATCAGTTGACAATACATCATAGAACGAATACATCCGCTAAAAATATAAGCTATGCATGCATCAATGATACATGTATGCACATTCCTGCATGTACACACATTCTTGTATGGCCAAAGTTATCTCATCCCATGTCTCTCCTTGGGACACATGTACAGACACAGCCTGACTTTACAAAATACATTATACAAATAATTATGAAAATAATAAATAATAATAATAAAAAATAACATTAAACAATGACATTTTTATCTGCAGTAGTTCCAGTCCAGTGTCCTTCAGTGGGTCAGGCGTGACGTCCTCCCTTCCTGTCTTCTGTTTATCCCAAGAGAATTCAGAGCGTTAGTTCAGAAAATCTGCAGGGAGGGAACCAGTGATCTCTCACTCCTGTCTGAGTGCACACTAAACCAAAACATCTAGTGTTGAAGAGGAAGCATAGCTTTTCAGAGCAGCTTCAGCTAAAGTCACGCTGCTAAGTCTATAATGCCTTAAAGGGATAGTTCACCCAAAAATGAAAATGACCCAATGATTTACTCTTTACTCTTTTATAATGGATAGATGCACTTTTATGATGGACAGAGACAGGACATTATTAATATAACTGATTGTGTTCGTCTGAAGGAAGAATGTCACACACCTAGGATGAGCTGAGGGAGAGGAAATCATGGGGTCATTCTCATTTTTGG